>JAQJVL010000948.1:224903-308862 GCA_035578905.1 Stictocephala bisonia | reverse complement strand
TTTGTAGTCATACAATGTTTTATGTTTTGTTACGCGTATAATCTAATATATTCATAACAAAAATATCTTTATTTAAATTAGATTTGTAATTATTATTCTTATTGCTATGATTTATGATTTTAGTTTGTCGTTCTAATAAAAAAGATTCTTTTTTGGCTGTTTTTTATTCTATAAACATACTATTATATGAAATAATAACAGAATTTTTTATTTTATCAAAGTCGAATTGTAAAATTTACTTTTGAAGTTTTCTTCAATAAGATTGATTTCAGATGTTCTATTGAAGTATGATTTTCTTTTATATAAGCTTGTAATAATTGTTTTTCTGCTTTATGTAAAATAATTTGTTTTTTCTTATTGAAATGTTGTTTCTTTGTGTAGAATTTATAATTTACTATTTATAATTTTTCTAAAAATTGACCATCTGTATTTATTTACATAATATTTTTATGTTTCTTGATTTTTGAAGAAGGGATTGAAAATTATTTTAGAAACTAAACCAAAATATATCCCAAAAAAGTTGTATTATTTAGTGATGAGAACCTAATTTAATGTAAATGCTTATAATTATCACCATTACGAAGAATGACATACTGTAATGAATTATAATTACACTATGGCAGTGAAATAACAGGTATGTTTAGAAATCTAGAATCAGCATAAAAAAATTGGGTAAATTTGAAAATCATTTAACATTTACTTATAAATGTAAAGATTATAATAGTATACCAAAATTCCTCTACATAAAGAAACAACATTTCAATAAGAAAAAACAAAATATTTTACATTAAGTAGAAAAACAATTAATACAAGATACTATAAAAGAAAATCATACTATAATAGTACATTTAAAATCAGAAATTAATTTTATTGAAGAAAACCTCAAAAGTAAAATTTAAAAAGTCTTCTACCTCTTTTAAGTCCTTTATTTGGAACAGAGAAATCTTATATTAGAAATTCTCTTTATTTTGTTGACATAAATGATATAAATATAGAAGATAAAATTATAAGTTATGGTGCTAAAAGTTTGTTTACAAATATTCCTAAAGATGAACTGCTGAATATTATAAGAATACAATTAGAAAATGACACCACTTTACAAGATAGAACTTCATTACCAGTATCATCCATTATGGAAATATTTTATGTTTGTGTAAATTTTAGTTATTTTCAATTCAATTCTCAGTTTTACCTTCAGAAATCTGACTAAGAGGTTTACCAATGGGCAGACCTCAGTCCAATTTTAAGCAATAAATATATGGATTTTTTAAAATTAGCTTTATCATTTTGGAACGAAACTCCAAAAATGTTGTTAAGGTACTTAGACGACAAATTTTCTATTTAGAAAGCAAATTAGAATGAACATGAAAATTTATTTCAACACCTAAATTCTTTAAGATCTACAATGAAATTCACTTTTGACGAAGAAGAAAACATTATACTTCCATTTCTTGATGTAATGGTAGAAAAACAAAATAATTGAATAAAAACATCAGTTTATAGGAAGAACACTCACTCTGGACAATATTTCAATTTTTATTCTAACAGCCCTGAATACATTAAAATAGAAACTGCCCAAAGCCCCAGAGCAATTAAAATTTCATCTACTGATAAAGATTTAAATGAAAAAATTAAATTAATATTTCAAGAACTCAAAAACAATTGACTATCCAAAAGATATAACTAAAAAGGCATACTACAAAACTAAACATTAATAAAATTAAAAATAATGATAACATAAAACCTATTACAACAGTCGTCATTCCATATATTAAAGGTAAATTTGAAAAAATTTAAAGAATTAATAATAAATTCAACATTTTCAAGTAGTCCTACTGTTTATAGTCAAATTACATGTATCAAACCTAACAATGAAGATCAACATTCTAAAAATGTTGTGTATAAAATACCTTGTGAGTGTAAAAATAATTATTTTGGACAAACATCAAGACCTGTGAAAAGAAGAATCAATTAACATAAGCAAAATATAAAAACGAACAAGAAAACCATCCAAAATTAAGTGAACACATTTTAAATACTGGACACAAAGTAATATGGTCAAAATCAAGCATAATTTTTGAAGGAATTAATTGGAACATAAGAAATATCAAAGAATCTGCTTGTATGCTAATAGAGAAAAATAGTATTTCACAACCAAGCGTAAAACTAAATTCTATGTACACACCTATAATAAAGAATGAAATTAGAAAAAATATTAACACATCAAAAACAATTTACAATGACAACTAAATTATATACATTTGAATTAAATACTATATTTTTTATCAAATACCTATTTGAAAACATATGTTTACTATTTATAATTTTTCTAAAAATTGACCATATGTATTTATTTACATAATAATTTTATGTTTGTTGATTTTCAAAGAAGGGATGGAAAATTATTTTAAAAATTAAATTGAAATACATCTAAAAAAATTTGTATTATTTAGTGCTGAGAAGCTAATTTAATGTTAATCCTTGTCTGTTCAGTTTGTTGAGCTCCGTGACACAACACGATAAAAGTTTAAGTATAAAACATTTAGTGTAATTGCGTAGTAATAAAGTTGTGATGTATGACTACATATTTATATTTGTGGTTACTGATATTAGAAAACATATCTGAAGGGTGAAATATTGAGTGGGTTGTTGTTTTTGACCTAATGAGCACATGATATATCAAATATTACAAAATGAGAAGCCTACTTTACGAAGCACACAGTTTTATATGCGGCAGTTAACAAAAAATAACACTGATTTTCAACTCTCAACAGAACAAAAGTACGTATTTATATGTATTCTTCTGTTGATTGGCTACGTGCCACTACCACGGATGTTATGGGAAGAAAAGAAAATAGCACTCACATATCTATGAGTGCTAATAGTATACGAGGAACAAATTTGAGGAAATCTTACGGTACTTCCACGTAGTAGATAATGAATGTATTGATAAAAAAAGATGGGCTAGCCAAAGTGTGACCTTAGCTAGATTTGTTATGCTTTATGCTCCTATCGAGAAAAATGTAAGTATTGATGAATCCATGATCCCATATTTCAGCCGTCATGGATGCAAACAATTTGTGAGAAACAAACCAGTCAGATTTTTTTTCAAGGTATGGGTACTAGAAACAAAGTTAGTAGAGTGTATCTATGCCAACATATACCTTGGTAAAGACGAATATTATGATCCCTCTGTTGGGTCAGGGGGTAGTGAGGTCATGAAGCTAACGTCCAAACTTCGAAAAAACTATCCAAAATCTTGATATATTGTGATAACTTTTTTACGTGTCCAACCCTACTCAAAAAAACTCAGAGATAGTGGTTCCCTGGCTTCTGAAACTATAAGAGTAGATAGAACAGATAGGCCCCTCCTCTTGATAAACGAGTTTTCAGAAGTAGCTGAGAGGGTCACACGACTGTTGTGTTGATAAAGTTAACAACATATGCGCTGATCTGTGGAATGACAATGCTCATCCACGTGTACAACAGTAACGCTCATCTCAACAGAACTCGGGGTCGAACCATTTAAAAGTGTTGAACGGTATTCAAGAGCGGAACGTAAGAAGATAGATAGTCCACAACCAAGCATCATATATAACTATAATAAGTATATGGGCAGTGTGGATCAGTTAGATGCAAATGTAGCTGTTACTGAATCAACATCAGAGGGAAAAAATGGTACATAACCTTAGTTATGTGGTTAATAAACGTAACTCTGACAATGCCCATATATCAATTAGCCAGAAGCTTCAAAGCCAACAAAGGCGACCTACTGCAATTCCACAGGTATGTTGCTACCAGCCTGCTATTGAAGTATGGGGAATCCAAAACCGCTCAAGGACCCAGGAGAAGATTTGTTATGCTGAAGATCTGTGCCAGACTTTGTAAGACTTAGAGACAATGGACATATAATTTTGACACAACAGAGCCGAAGAAGATGCCATATTTGCAAGAACAAAACTACAAAGGCTTGCAAAAGGTGTAGCATTCCATTTCATGACAAGTGCTTTCAGCAATTTCATTCATGGGCTAATAACAATCAATGGACGTTATATAGTTTTTACCTACTTACTTGTGTAAAAAATATTTTTTTCAATGGGGCCATCTTCCCTAATTTGACCTCATAACATTTATGTGAAAAATTTTAACTTTATGTAATAAATTTAGTTTTAAATCCCTTACAGATTTTGTCTCCTGAAAACCATTATGATATCCCAGGTGTCCATCGGGTATATAACGACCCCGGCAATAAAATGGGTTATGTTTAAAATAAAAATATTCTAAAGTTCATTTATCTTTATTGGACATAAATTAATGATAATATCAGATTTTGAACAAATGTTAAACAAAAAAAGTTATGGGCATATATGGGTAAGAACACTTGACTTTCTTAACACTCAACCGTAGTCTATAAGAATGTAGTTTTAAGGTTTTCTTAAATTATAACGGGTTAAGGAAAAAAGAAATAAAAACTAGTTCTAAATGTAGACTAAATTGTAACACCTGAAGATGATAGGAGTTTGTCATACCTGTCGAAACGCAGTGTTTGTTCCTTAAAACACTTTAGCATTGGAAATCTCCAATAATTTTCTACCAATCATGAGCATTTCAATGCCAACAAACAACAGTTAAAGTTCACAGTAAATACTTTCACAACATCTTTGTTTACATCGATAATTATTAGATTAAAATTTGTACCTTGTGGCTTGATGATGTACCCGTACTGCCAATGGCATTTTCAATGTATTGTCGCTCCTCTGGAGATATGCGGGGATGGTCAGAAGGGTTGTCAAACACAAGGACAAACCACAAAAGAGCCCAAACAGTTCCCACAGCCCCTGTCACATAGAAAACGCTCTCCCAACCAAAACTGGCGATGAGGAACCCACAGACAGGGAGGGTGATGGCAGCACCGAGTGACGAAGCTGTTGACAACACACTGTTGTTACTGCCAGACAGTGACTAGACAATTGGGTCCAGATATAATTCTTAAGGCCAGCTTTATATACTTAAAAAGTATTATGAGGTGGACAAGATAAATTACTTAATCAGCTTTCAGTAAAATAAAGTATCACAGTTTTTACTTTCTCCGATATGCGTTAGCATAGAGAAAGTATTGTGATCATCAAAAAAAAAAATGTTTTACAAGTTGGTCTAAAAATCCATTTTAGGGTCCAACACACAAAAAACAAAAAATCTCACACAATACAGCCCACGCTAAAACTGAACGCAAGGTCAGACAGCAAGCAACAAAATTACTGTATCTGCTCATTTGCTCATTCTAAAATACAGTAGTTGGCTAGTTACTTATTGCTGTATTGCATTGTTATGTAATTCATATAATACAGTACACAATCAAATTCTGTAACAAATAAACCAATTTTGGTTATATAAAAATCAACTATCTCGGAAACCAAAAGTTTCTTGCGGTGGCGATTTCGGGATAGGCATGTCGGTTGAAGGAGAATGTCAAATAACAGCATGTCGGATAATGAGGATAATATATATAGTAGTAACATATTATTTCTAATTTGTTGATAGACAATTCTTGTGGAAAATTGGTTTTAGCAAGGTACTGTATTGTTCTGTTTCTTCTTATTATCTCACTAATAAACAATTCCCATTTATATTTATAAAGTGAATTTCCATTTTTAGTGAATATGATATCAGTAACTAAATAATTCAACAAATATTTAATAAACCATTAAGTATTAGTAAGTGAAGAGTTATGCCAATAAAGTGTAATTATACTAGGTTTTAAAGAACCATCACTACATTTTTTCAGTTACAATTTACTCTATTAAGAGTGGCAATAGCGTTGACACTTGTTCTCACTTACAAGTAAACAGTTGTAAGTGGCAAGTCATGTTCCCTTCAAAGGTCAATGACGCCATTTTATATGTTATTGTCGACTATGTATAGTTTGGGTATATGATATTTAATTAGGTTATCAAATTAGATCTTGTATTTTACTAACTTATCTTTTTTGTATTTTAGTAGAATAACAACGTAAAAGTTTCAGGGTTTAACCTTTCTAAATGAGGTTTTTTATAAGTAAGTTACTAATAATTATTATTTTTTACCAAACACAAGAATGATTACGTATATTAATATGTTTATAAACAATAGGCTAAATAAATAATAGCTAAAAAATGAGAACAAGTAATCAAATATGACAAATACTGGAACTAATGACATCTTTCCACCTGAGCCAAGAAATCAAAATAATCAGATCGTGCATTAGCAATTCTAATTATTGCCAACCAACTGCAATTATGAAATTAGCTTATATATGTGTCTTACCCATCATGTTAGAAATGAATTTGCTTCTCTCATTTGGTGGTATCCACTTGGCAGCCATTGGGTGCATTGCCGGCCATGTTGCTCCCTAAATGAACAATTTAATAATAACATATGAATATTTAATCTACTATAATTTATTTAATAATCTATAATATATCTATTTTATAATCTATTATTAATATGAATATTAATCTATAAAGACTTGTATATTCTTTTTAAAAATGTGATCCAATCTTTAACCTTATATGTTGTACTTTTTAGTCACTTAAAATAACACAAAATTTATGTTGAGAAGACATAAAATATTCTTTTAAAAAATGTGATCCAATCTAAATCAAACTTTAAATATTGTTTTTTTAGCCCATGGGCATCCACTGCATAGTTCATAAATGTGTGGGGTATGAGAGCAAATGAATTATTTTGTAGTAAAACTAACAATCTATATATAAGTGTAAGTTGTTATTATTTTTTTTTTTTTTTTTTAACTTTACTTGCCCAATTACATGGTTCAGCAGACCTGTGCATGAATTTATTCGACAAGTGTAGTACCGACCGTTAGCTTAATTGGGAATTTAAACCTTGGGCTTTGAACTAGACAGTCCACAGCATTAACCACTACTGTCGGATTCAAAAAGCGATGTACTCCAGATTGACCAACTAATAGAAAATCTAATCTGATTCAGTTGTGTTGTACACTAAAATTTAGCTTATTTAATTCTACGTAATGTCATATGACTTACATATTTTTTTGAAGACGATAAGAGTTTTTTATAGCAGGTAGAATACAAAAAACACGTTATTTTAGCACTTTTCTAGCAAAGCTCAACTTAAAAAATGTCTAAAACAAAAAGTACTAATGATAAGTCAGTGAAACTTTAACCACATGTGAAGAAAGTTGTTTTTTGTAGTCTTTCTAAATTATAGAATTTTACTCTTTTACAAAATGTTCTGTTGTAATTTTTGTAAACCCTTGCCATCTTAAAAATGGCTGATAATACAAACTTCCAAAATGGTTCAAAAATACTGGATTGAAAAATAAAGTAAGATTATAAAACTGTAAGTGCGATAAAAAAATCGTACGATTTTATATCACATGATAATTTAACAAACATCAATGTGCCGTAACACACGCGACCGACCGAGCTACCGGACACGGTGTTGCCACGTCATGCAGCTGGACTTCCACCCTGTATTAGGGGACTTAAGCTAGGAATGACAGGTATACATGTTACAGCTAAAGGCTCTAGAATCACTCACAGTTACTAGAAATGTGATAAGTTCATCCTGCAAATCACTAATATAATGGGTGGCACTCATTTTCACTTTACATTCAGCTTGTTACATGTGAAATTTACATAATTTTAAATCCTGTAAATAAGTTATTTTTTAATCTGACAATCTTTTCAGAGCAATAACATTTTTATACCTGTGGTCGGAGGTCCAAAGCCCTCATGACAAAAGGTGATAGTTTACATTTGGATAGATGATTGATTAACTGTTCAGTACCATAAACCTTTCGCTCACTATTTAAATACTTCCAGGCGCACGATTCGGCAACGCCGAAATGCTCAGATTAAACTATTTTTTAAGTGCTGAGCCTCAGGGTTTATTACACATGAGCCCACATCGATGTCTGTTGAATTATCATGTGATATAAAATCGCAAGATTTTTTTTATCGAACTTACCGTTTTATAATCTTACTTTATTTTTCAATTCGGTATTTTTGAACCATTTTGGAAGTTTGTATGATCAGCCATTTTTAAGATTGCAAGGGTTTACAACAATTACAACAGAATATTTTGTAAAAGAGTAAAAATTCTATAATTTGGACAGACTACAAAAAACAATCTTCTTCACATGTTCAAGGTTCTTTTTGGATGTTCACAAGGTTCAGGTTTCACTGACTTATCATTAGTATTTTTGGTTTTAGAAAGTTTTAAAGTTGGTTTACTACAAAAGTGCTAAAGTTTCGTGTTTTTTTTTTTTATTCTACTTGCTATAACAAATTCTTAATCTTAAAAAAAATATGTAAGTTATATAACATTATGTAGAATTAAATAAGCTCAATTTAGGTGTACAACACAATAAAATCATATGGATATTTATTTTCTAGCAGAGGTTCAAACACGAGTACATTGCTTTTTGAATCTGACTGTACGTTATCATACCTGCAAGTAGAGCAAGACAGTTACAGCAATATGCTAACTTTTTCATATATTATACAAATTCAAGACTGCTCAGTACTTCTATGTAGTGACAGAGTGCCCTTTTATGATAGAAAATTGCGTTTTTACCCTTTAGGAATGAAATTTTGAAAAAAATCCTTTTTTAATGTGCCTGTTATAATATAAAATTCTCCAAATGTGAATCAGGCTTTAGTTCTGGAGGTCTTGTGATGAGTCAGTCAGCCATTGAGTGAGACAGTCGGTCAGTTGTATTTTGTTTATTTAAATACATTGAATATGTTAAGACGATTTATGCTACAGGTACGTAACATCAGCTGTACGACAGACTGCCCTTAAGCAATTTAAACTTACTGTAAAATATAAATGACCAAAGTTGCCTCTTTGCTGCTTAAATCCTGTTTTGGAATTATTGGCATGGAGCGAAAATCGAATGAGTTACTCTCAATTACTTTCAAATAAACTGATATGAAATAATTGTTACAGATTAAATTTAAGTCAATTTATAAACTTCATTGAAGGGGGCCTTCTCCGATGGCACATATTTTTAGCTGTTGACAGCTGCCAAATTGAACTAATTTGGAATGCCGCTTCAACTGTCTCGTAGGACCCCTATCTTGCCACTTGCAGCGAGACAACAAACAACAATGGTTTAATACGATAAATAACTCGACAGAGGATGCTGTCATCACTTGATAGTGATCTTCAGTGTATTACTCAACACCGTCATCACAATGCTGCAGAATGGATCACTTTGTTGATTCATTCCTAAAAGTGACTCTTTGTTTAAATGAGCAAGTTAAAAACTATAAAAATAACAGAAACTTATGAAAACTCAAGAAAAATATCCAAAAAGAAGCGCCAGTAAGATGTACAAATAGAGAATTGTCCCTCCTTACTCACACACACTTGGTGACAGTTGGAAACAAAAACATCTGTAAATGTTGTTTCATTTGAATTTAATGGTATTTGTATTTATGGATTCAGAGCAGATTCAATAATGTTTTTCTAGTAACAGAGTTTACATATTAACCGATAATCATCATTGTATTGTGATTGGCTTAAAAATTCTATAACAAATTCTCTATTCAATCAATTAATAAGTTTAGACTAGAATCGTTTATATTACTAACATTGAAAATTATTATAGAAATAGTAATTTGAACAGTAACATAATCTAAGAGATTCTAATGTTTGCATTTATCTAGATTAGACTTAGAATTTTTAGATTTAGATATAAGAACCTGAAAAAACTTGTGCATATTTTTTAAATGAGTATTAATATGAGTATAGGATTTGTGTGGATGACCTGTGCTTAGTAACAGAGTTGTAATTATACTCAGATAGAGCCACTTATTAACAACCTAATTAATGGCAATTAAGGGACCTACAGCTTTACGAGGAAGCCAAAACGCATGGACTAATACAGTCTGATTTTCGTTTAACTGACATGCATGATAGTCTCAGTTCTCTACACAAAACAGTAACCGAATACTGGTCACCTACCAAATTTCTGTAGTCAATAGTCAAAGGTCAATATTCTTTATTCATAATGGTATAGAAAGTGTACATTGAATAGCGTCTTCTTAGAGCTAAAGTCTGAATTGGAAGAAACATAAAATTAAGCTTAAACATTAATCCTGTTTTCAGTGAAATGTACAGTTTATATCAATTAATTTTGAAACTCATCAATAGAGTGTACGGCTAGATCAATCAAATATTGTTTAAGAAGCCTTTTAAATGTTTGATCATCCTTCTCATTCTTTAACTGTGCTGAAGTTTGCTGAAGAATTTATTACCACCTTATATTGGTTTTAATAGTGTCCACGCTAAACAACTAAATCTGAGTCCAGTCTTGACAAATTACTAATAATAATTCTGCAGCGCTTCTATTAAATTGACATTAATAATTAATAAGATTTAGTGGATAGTGTTCCTTAGGATTTCTTCCTTTATGAGAAAACTAATGTTTCTGATATTTGATGGAATTTCAACCATCTATAAGTAATATTAGATAATACCTGGTATTTGACCATAAGCAGTTTATTAATCACAGGGGAAAATATAATGCTTTTATGTTATATTTATTAATTTACTTACCAACTTTAAAATTTGATATTAGATCAGGTTTAAACAATAAATTCAAGGGCTCATACTCATACTCTATTTACCATTAATTAGAAAATTAACAAAATTATTTCAGACTGAGTTTAAATTTTAATTTCATAGTACACCACAAAACTCCCAGCCCAACGTTTCATATTATAAACCATTCTAATGAACAAAAGTCACAAAGTGATTAATATCTCTGAACTACTAAGTAGTACAGATGTACACTATAATTAACGTATTATAAACTATTCGTTAATACCATTTGACATTATCACAGTGGAAAATCAACAATAAATTTAACTCTAAAGTTGGCGCAAAAATTATGTACACCCGAGTTTGAAGGTTGTTTTCTAAGAAACTAAGAGAGGCTTACAAAAATCTAATCACACCTGTTTTCCTTGTTTAATTGTATTTTTAATATTTGCATTTTAAATTATATTATGTGTATTAATACTTTTTATCGTAGTTGGAACAAAAAGGTACCTGAATTTTAACTAGTTTTCACTATACATCAAATTTACACTGTTACTAGTCAACAACTCATTAATGTATCACATTTTTATAATCAATTTTGTTTAAATCATTGATAGGAATGTTTTCTATAATTTTTATAAAGTTTAGAATTTTAAGTTTTAGAGTAAAAAGATTTTTATCAATTCCCTGAAACTTTGCTTTCTTGCATTCTAGAGATGGTAAAACTTGGTCTTGTTGTAATCCTTATGACATGTATAATTACGATACATCAATTTGTAAATAAATGCAGTGATTGATTTCAATCAGTATAAATTTATTTCAAATTAATTTAAATTGATTTAAAACCACTGCATTTACTTTCACATATGAATGTGGTGTATCATAACTATAATGTCATGAGACTTACAAGACCAAGTAATTAATTTTATGATATCTAGAAGCCAAAAAAACAAAGATTCAGGGAATTGAAAGACTTTTTTTTCTCGTAGAGTTAAAATTCTAAAATTTATAGAATTTAAGAAAACATTTAGAACTTATAGAAGCATTATTATCAATGATTTATTAAAATATAAATACATTAATGATTTGTTGAGTAGTAATAACAGTGTAAATTTGATGTACAGTGAAAACTAGTCAAAATTCAGGTACTTTTTTTGTTCCGACCTGGATAAAAAAACATTAATACTCGTAATATAATTTAAAGTGCATAGTCATAACGTAGAATTAAACAAGGAAAACAATGGTGTGATTAGATTTTTGTAAGCCTCTTAGTTTCTTAGAAAACAACCTTCAAACTCGGGTGCACATTTGTTCTACGCTGACAGTAGATATACACTTCAAAACAGATTCATCATTTTCTACGTTAAAAAATAATCCAACAGAAATTTACATTCATGTTCAATTATGCACAACTTGGTAACTACCTCGCACTTCATATAATCACCATTTTATTAACTCCATAAACCATAACCATCACTTTAACTTATGCACACTTACTTGATAGAAGCCATTAATTTGCACTCAAGTGTTACTTATTGACTTATTGTGTATTGTCAATGCCATTAACACGTACTATAAAACCAATTTCGTATTATTACAGTCAGTTGCAAGCAGCTTGCTATCTGTAAGAAGTTCAAGTGTCTGTGATGAAAAAGCTATCAAAGAGATTTTGAGCCTTTTTTTTAATTAAGTTGGGTGTTTATATTTACTTATTCAGCGATTGGTTTTAGTCCAACCAATACTTAATTGGATTATAGGATTCTAGCCTTAATAATTCAACTTCAGGCTAAAGTTTATTAAGTTACTTTTTAATATATTAGTTTGGTTACAAACGTGAACAATCTTATCTCTCCCACTGTTAACTAGAAGTTTGGGGAATGTTCAAATAAGCACGTAGGTCATGTTACACCTCATTTTTAAGGCTTTTAAAGCCTTATTATTTTATGAAAACATTTTCAAATTATTCTTAATCCTAGGGACAGAGTGTCCCAAATGTAAAAAAGTTTGGTTTTTAAAGTCGGTGATATTGTACTGTAACTCTTCTGTGTATCACAACTATATACTGTACATTTGTTATCAAATACTTACCAATTACTTGTCCTTTCAATTATTATAATAACAATAAGATTGGACAGTTAATTATCTCCCCATCTTCAAAATTTCTAAAAATCATTAATATTAAAAATAATAAATAAAAATAGATCTAAGTAAACAGCTGTAAATATAACGCTAAACCATTTAGCACATCAAATTAAAGGACATTAAAAATCAGACATTTTCTTATGTGCAGTTTTTGCCACGTCTCTGTTGGTTTTTAGATTTTAGACAAAAACCCATTTTTTTATATCAAACTATAACCTAGCTGTATATCAAAATAAAGGTCTCTAAAAATAAAACATTTCTTTTATTTTTTAAAGTTTTGAATATATTACGGTTTTCAAATAGCAGATAAAATCAAGTTTTTTACTTTTCCTTAGTTTATTATTTTCAGTTTTTACTTTAATTTACGAGTAAATAAACTGTTGAATTTCTTCTAAGCTAAATTGTATTGTACGGTATTTATTGATTTTTACAGTTGTTCAGCTTTCATTTTTTTATGTATAATGTGCTTTAAGATCTAGAAATATTATATTAAATATATAAGTTAACCTTCTTTGGGTGCATTCCTAGGAAATTATTGAGCGACAAAATAAGTTGCTTTTCTCCGTTATAAAAATAACTGGAATCATAAGAAACCATTCTGTTAGGGATGTCAATTCCAACTAATAGAAATCAGGCCCGTAGCTAGGCCCTTGGAGGCCCCGGGGCAGAAAGTCCATTCGGGGCCCCCCTTTGTTATATATTTCGCACTTTTTTTAATTAATAGATATAAGCATACAGTAATTGGATCTTTAGGCTTAGAATTTATGTGCATTTTTTTTATTATTATCCTATTATTATTATTATTACCTTTTTTCTTATTAAATCTATAATACTTAATTGTTTGCATAAACTATGTTTACAAATTTCTACGGTAAGTCATAAACTGGTAATGATTTTATATGCAAATTTGTATGACTCCTGGCCCTGGTGCCATTAGTTTGGTTTTTAGAACCATTATTTTTTCAGCTTACCATTGTGATTGGTATTCTATTTATAGTGCTGAAAGGAAAATTAAAAACATAATTATTTTTTCAAATTTTATTCACAATAGATAATAAATATATAAAGACATAAGTGCTGATGTCTTAAAACTTTTTAGTCTCTTCTTAGGCCTACATCCAAGCAATATAGTTTAGTAGATAAACATACAAGTAATATCATTAATTATGTAATACCTTTGAATACACAATAAATTGTATATTTATTTATGGTGTTTATGGTAATACTGGTAATACCATTGATTATATATGATCAATGGTGGTAATACCCACTCATTCTCAAGTTTAAAATTGCCCAACTAGTTTGATAGTGAGAATGCAACTGAACTTACTAAAAAGACTTTCTTCTTGACTTGACACTAGCAAAAACATCAATAATTCGGTCAAAATCTATTTTTCGGGCTCTGTCATTTTCAATAGACAAAAGAGCCAAATCAGTGAGACGTTGTTGGGACATGGAGCTTCGCAGGTAGTTTTTGATGAGTTTTAATTTTGAGAATGATCTCTCTGCTTTGGCTACTGTCACAGGGACTGTGAGGTACATAAAGCATGCTGTTAGTACATCCAGGTAGGTTGATGCTAGGGAACTGTTTTCAATGAGTAGGAGATTTGCAACTTCTTTTACTTCTTTGAAATCCTTTAATTTGGATTGAAAAGCATTCCTTACTGATAAAATCTGAGCTTTGAACAATGGCGTTACATCATCTGAAAATCTGCTTACAAAATTATCAGCTTCACAACGCAGTTCTTCATCTGAACATGAGGCCAGGAAAGAAGGGTGAACAATTTTATAGGCATCAATCACTTGCTTCATGCCTTTAAAACGGTTGTCAATTTGTGACACTATAGTATCAACCATTGGGAAGAATATTGTCACTCTGAAATTGCTTTTAGGATCTGTCAGTCTTTGGTCTTCACAAAGTTCATCAAAGTGCTTTTTTACCTTTCTTGCACGTTGGCTAATAAATTCATGGGTAATCGTAATCCCCCATTTTGAACATACTTCTTCTGCTTCACTACAGACTTCTTCAAAGGACCAACGAAGTTCGGTTACTTTCAATAAAGCATTGCCTAGGAGATCGTACGCTGTCATTAAATCAATAGATTCCGTTTGCAAGGATTTTGAGGCAATGTTTATTTCCCCTAATACTTTGCACTGGACAGTCAAGACCAAAACAAAACTAAAAGATTCTAACCTTTTTTTGAGCCCCTCAGCTTCATTCCTTTCCTTTGGCTTTTTGCTTGTCAAAATTATTTTATTTAAGGCTTTCATTACATCACCGAACCTTTCCTTTAAAGCGTACACAGCTTCATATCTCCCTGCCCAACGTGTAGGGTTTAAAGTCTTTAATGTTACCTTGTCTTTAGGACCAGGAGCCTTCGGATTCTCTGTACAACCAGAAACGACTTTTAGTTCTTGCCACCGAACAATGCTGTGGCCAAAAAAACTGTAAATATTTTGCACCGTCTCAAAAAATTGTGCTATTTCTCGATTGCATTCAACGGCATCTTTAAGAACCAGATTCAAATTATGGCTGGCACAGTGAATGAAATAGGCATGGGGTGCAAGTTCTTGGATTCTCTTTTGTACTCCATTATACACACCACTCATGACCGATGCACCATCGTATCCTTGTCCTCTGCATTTTGTTATGTCAAGGCCTTTTTCTGAAATTGATTTTATGATGACGTCTTCTAGCCCCGAAGCGGTTTGGTCAGTAACTGCTGTGAAAGATGTAAACGTTTCACAAATTCTCAACTCACAAGGTTTTCCGAGTTGGTCATGGTCAATCTTTACATAGCGAAAAACTTCGCTTAGCTGATCTACTTTACTTACATCTTGTGTTGTGTCGTAAATTATGGAGAAAAAAGGCGCACTCAAAAGCTCTTCTTTAATTCCACTAAGCACTTCACTAGCCATCAGAGAAATAATTTCATTCTGAATTGTTGGACTGAGATAATTAACAGTACCACTAGGCCTTGTAATTAGATCTTCTAGGATAGTGTCATATTTTGACAGCAATTCAATCAATGATAGAAAATTACCTTTATTTCTATCAGTGATATGCCAACTGTCTCCACGAAAAGGAAGGTTGCATGTTGCCAACATAAGGGAGACATCTAAGACCCTCTTCAAAACTTTCCTCCAAAAATTCCGCTCCTCCTTCAAACCTTTTTCTAGTGCATCGTCTATTGAGCCATGACGTCGCCATTGCTCATAAACCAAGCAGGAATCAGCATGGTGCTGTGAATTCTCATGTGTCTTTATGCGATCAGACAAATGTTTCCAGTCCCTTAATCCTGAATCCCATCCTCCTACAGGTCCTTTCTGGGGAAACAACCAGCAAGGTTGGCAATAAACACAATCCAATTTGGACGAATAGCACAACCAAGTTCTTTTCAGTTTGAGCCCAGACTTTGACTTCAGGGTAAAATAATTGTCTGAAAAGGACCTACCTTGTTTTCCATCATATGGAAATGGGCCAACTGGTTGATAGGGTCCTAATTCAATAATTCGTTTTTTCACCTCTGGATCGATGATCTGGTCTGGAAAATGGGGTTCTCCGGTGTTTAAACAAGTTTCATTAATTTTATTCGTCCGGCTACATTCCACCTGTAAGTAGATTGCAATGCATTAGTATTTTTTTCTTACAAACATGATCATAACAATAGGGACTTACTGTAATTCCATGTTTACATGGAAGTAATACTGTTTACTTCCATGTAACCATGGAATATTTTATCGTAAATATTCCATGTTTAGGGCGATAAAACAGCATATGTTGTTATGTTGAAAAATATAATATAAGTATTCTGTACTTGGCATGTCTACTTACTTGATCATTTACGCCGATCAGTTCACTGCTTGACGTAGGACTTGTTGGAGGTTTGGCACAATTTTCTTGTTGATGCCCTAGCCCTAGGCATGTTACTTCTTCATCAATACTTTCTTCAGCGTTATCTTGAGCTGTAACTTCCTTTTCAATCTCATTTCCTGGGACTGAGGCTGCAATAAAAAATAGCAAGTCAAAATATCATTTAGTTACATATAACATATAATTTAAAGCCAATTTTAATAACATTGTAAAGATATAACAAAACCTCTTTCACCTGCATTGGAAAAACATACTATTAGGACTAAATCTGCCGAGCCCAATTTTAGTACATAGCCTAGCTCAGCCTAGCTGATGCTGATGTACCTATACAGTAGAGTAGATACATGGCCTCATAAATAATGAATGTGCAAGCGAGTGTGGTGCATTTTTTACATCATATTATCACAGAAAGATATAAAATTACTATGATAGATATTCATGCTGTGCTGCTGTGCATGTATAAACAAATAAAATACCTACACAGAAAGAAGTAAAAACCAAAGGAATCATAAAAGTCACATAAAAAATTAAATTACCACTACACAATAGTAGGTAATATGTAGCCTATATATGACTAGTGATAAATTCACAAACAAACATTGCTTATTAGATTAGAATAGATTGCAGTCTGAGTCAGACACAGTGGTCTAAACTCAATCAAACACTCAAACTCTAGTTAAATTTTAACACAGTTAATTTTAACATAGTTAAATTTTAAGATATTAATTATATAGTTATTGGCCAAGCTAATTAATTAGGCCTAAATACCGTATCTAAATTCAAACCACTCACCAATTATTGGTCTAGTTTCAGTACTAGATGTAGATGTGACATTAGTACTTTTAGTTGTAGTAGTACTAGTAGTAGGACTTAACCAAGCAGATAGGGTGGAAGAACACTTTGAAGCATCCTCTTCTCTTTTCTTCTTGTCTTGCCTTTTCTTTGCCCCACTTTGATAGCTTCTTTTCATTTTAACAAATACAAGAATAAGAATACAAATTGTATAACACCGTAACAAACGAGTAACGGACGCGAACGCCAAAACGTCAGTTTTTGGTGTTAGTTTACCATCAACATAACATAACCTTATCCGGGCTGTCTGTCACTAGTCGTAGTCACTCTCACTGTCGTCTGTCAGCTGTGGCAGAGGCAGTCGGCAGACGGAGCCGTCTACGTCACGTCGACGTCAGGACGAGTTTATTACTGTTGGGGATGGGGGAGTAAGGTGAACTAAAAGTGCAAACTGCACTTCTTTAATTGCGTGACAACTGACAGGCTGATTGATAGTCTGTCTATTTTTGTTACGAAATCTCTGTGAGAACAATATCTGTCCATTATTTTATATTGAAAAGCTATTTAAATATTTTTTTATAAAGACATTTTGATGATTCGATGAAATATCCCTACAGTAATCAATAAATTTCACATAAACTTTAATTTCATTTTCAATTTTTCCACCTTCATTTGGGGGCCCCCCCTGGCCGGGGGCCCCGGGGCAATGCCCCGGTTGCCCCAGCCTAGCTACGGCCCTGATAGAAATTTAAAAGCGTAATGACACAAACTCAATCATAAGATTGTGGAATACATGTCCCAAAAATGGATTTCATTGTTATAGATTCTCTCTGAGCTAACAAGTATTCAAAAAGTAATTATGGTTTCAACAAGAGTGTAAAGGTGCGTTGTATTTAGCTTTGTGAGAAAAGATAACTTTTTCTTTTTTAATTTTCTTTTTAGTAGTCATAATTAGAAACATAAGCTATCGTATAAGAGTAGCATACCAATGAGTTTTCTACTGGCGTGCTACACTACAGTCAAAGAGTGGTACTATCGTTGTTTACACTAGGAGAGGTAAACAGACTTACAAGCATGAAGCCGAGGATGATCCTAGTGATGACAACAGTGACAATGCCTATCCGAGCCGCCAGTGGTGTGATGAAGGTAACCACGGCCGCAGTCAACATGGAGTATCCAAAGACCCGACGGGCACCCACCAACTCTGCCAGTCGTCCTCCAGGAAGTTCTGTGCAGACATAGCCCCAGAAGAAACTACCAATGATGATATTCTGCTGCTCAGTATCCCAATCAAATTTTGAGCTATAGTCTATCTGCAACAAAATCATTGATGCTCATTTGTTTTTGTACATACTGATTGATGGAAATATTTATAAAATTACATAGCAATGAGTATATTTTGTTGATGACAATATTCATAACCGCTTTATTACTAGATATTTGGGATAGTATATTATTGATATAGGCTATAGCATATTACTGACCCAAATAGAGACATTATATGGAGATTGAAGACTAGCGATAGGTATTGTTAATTAGTTATAATATAAACATAGACAGTACAACGTCCCAGCACTCTCTTAGTTAATTAGTTATAATATATACATAGACAGTACAACGTCCCAGCACTCTCTTAGTTAATTAGTTATAATATATACATAGACAGTACAACGTCCCAACACTCTCTTAGTTAATTAGTTATAATATATACATAGACAGTACAACGTCCCAACACTCTCTTAGTTAATAAGTTATAATATATACAAAGACAGTACAACGTCCCAACACTCTCTTAGTTAATTAGTTATAATATATACATAGACAGTACAACGTCCCAGCACTCTCTTAGTTAATTAGTTATAATATGTACATAGACAGTACAGCGTCCCAGCACTCTCTTAGTTAATTAGTTATAATATATACATAGACAGTACAACGTCCCAGCACTCTCTTAGTTAATTAGTTATAATATATACATAGACAGTACAACGTCCCAGCACTCTCTTAGTTAATTAGTTATAATATAAACATAGACAGTACAACGTCCCAGCACTCTCTTAGTTAATTAGTTATAATATATACATAGACAGTACAACGTCCCAGCACTCTCTTAGTTAATTAGTTATAATATATACATAGACAGTACAACGTCCCAACACTCTCTTAGTTAATTAGTTATAATATATACATAGACAGTAAAACGTCCAAACACTCTCTTAGTTAATTAGTTATAATATATACAAAGACAGTACAACGTCCCAGCACTCTCTTATCTAATTAGTTATAATATAAACAAAGACAGTACAATGTCCCAACACTCTCTTAGTTAATTAGTTATAATATATACATAGACAGTACAACGTCTCAGCACTCTCTTAGTTAATTAGTTATAATATTACCATAGACAGTACAACGTCCCAACACTCTCTTAGATAATTAGTTATAATATATACAAAGACAGTACAACGTCCCAGCACTTTCTTAGTTAATTAGTTATAATATATACAAAGACAGTACAACGTCCCAGCACTTTCTTAGTTAATTAGTTATAATATATACAAAGACAGTACAACGTCCCAACACTCTCTTAGTTAATTAGTTATAATATATACATAGACAGTACAACGTCCCAGCACTCTCTTAGTTAATTAGTTATAATATATACATAGACAGTACAACGTCTCAGCACTCTCTTAGTTAATTAGTTATAATATATACATAGACAGTACAACGTCCCAGCACTTTCTTAGTTAATTAGTTATAATATTACCATAGACAGTACAACGTCCCAGCACTTTCTTAGTTAATTAGTTATAATATATACATAGACAGTACAACGTCCCAGCACTTTCTTAGTTAATTAGTTATAATATTACCATAGACAGTACAACGTCCCAGCACTTTCTTAGTTAATTAGTTATAATATTACCATAGACAGTACAACGTCCCAGCACTCTCTTATCTAATTAGTTATAATATAAACAAAGACAGTACAACGTCCCAACACTCTCTTAGTTAATTAGTTATAATATATACATAGACAGTACAACGTCCCAACACTCTCTTAGTTAATTAGTTATAATATATACAAAGACAGTACAACGTGCCAACACTCTCTTACTTAATTAGTTATAATATATACAAAGACAGTACAACGACCCAGCACTTTCTTAGTTCATTAGTTATAATATATACAAAGACAGTACAACGTCCCAGCACTTTCTTAGTTAATTAGTTATAATATATACATAGACAGTACAACGTCCCAACACTCTCTTAGTTAATTAGTTATAATATATACATAGACAGTACAACGTTCCAGCACTCTCTTAGTTAATTAGTTATAATATATACATAGACAGTACAACGTCCCAGCAATTTCTTAGTTAATTAGTTATAATATTACCATAGACAGTACAACGTCCCAGCACTTTCTTAGTTAATTAGTTATAATATTACCATAGACAGTACAACGTCCCAGCACTTTCTTAGTTAATTAGTTATAATATTACCATAGACAGTACAACGTCCCAGCACTTTCTTAGTTAATTAGTTATAATATGTACATAGACAGTACAACGTCCCAGCACTCTCTTAGTTAATTAGTTATAATATGTACATAGACAGTACAGCGTCCCAGCACTCTCTTAGTTAATTAGTTATAATATATACATAGACAGTACAACGTCCCAGCACTCTCTTAGTTAATTAGTTATAATATATACATAGACAGTACAACGTCCCAGCACTCTCTTAGTTAATTAGTTATAATATATACATAGACAGTACAACGTCCCAGCACTCTCTTAGTTAATTAGTTATAATATTACCATAGACAGTACAACGTCCCAACACTCTCTTAGTTAATTAGTTATAATATATACAAAGACAGTACAACGTCCCAGCACTTTCTTAGTTAATTAGTTATAATATATACAAAGACAGTACAACGTCCCAGCACTTTCTTAGTTAATTAGTTATAATATATACATAGACAGTACAACGTCCCAGCACTTTCTTAGTTAATTAGTTATAACATACACATAGACAGTACAACGTCCCAGCACTTTCTTAGTTAATTAGTTATAATATATACATAGACAGTACAACGTCCCAGCACTTTGGTAGTTAATTAGTTATAATATATACATAGACAGTACAACGTCCCAGCACTTTCTTAGTTAATTAGTTATAATATATACATAGACAGTACAACGTCCCAGCACTTTCTTAGTTAATTAGTTATAATATATACATAGACAGTACAACGTCCCAGCACTCTCTTAGTTAATTAGTTATAATATATACATAGACAGTACAACGTCCCAGCACTCTCTTAGTTAATTAATTATAATATATACATAGACAGTACAACGTCTCAGCACTCTCTTAGTTAATTAGTTATAATATATACATAGACAGTACAACGTCCCAGCACCCTCTTAGTTAATTAATTATAATATATACATAGACAGTACAACGCCTCAGCACTCTCTTAGTTAATTAGTTATAATATATACATAGACAGTACAACGTCCCAGCACTCTCTTAGTTAATTAGTTATAATATATACATAGACAGTACAACGTCCCAACACTCTCTTAGTTAATTAATTATAATATATACATAGACAGTACAACGTCTCAGCACTCTCTTAGTTAATTAGTTATAATATATACATAGACAGTACAACGTCTCAGCACTCTCTTAGTTAATTAGTTATAACATACACATAGACAGTACAACGTCCCAGCACTTTCTTAGTTAATTAGTTATAATATATACATAGACAGTACAACGTCCCAGCACTTTGGTAGTTAATTAGTTATAATATATACATAGACAGTACAACGTCCCAGCACTTTCTTAGTTAATTAGTTATAATATATACATAGACAGTACAACGTCCCAGCACTTTCTTAGTTAATTAGTTATAATATATACATAGACAGTACAACGTCCCAGCACTCTCTTAGTTAATTAGTTATAATATATACACAGACAGTACAACGTCCCAGCACTCTCTTAGTTAATTAGTTATAATATATACATAGACAGTACAACGTCCCAGCACTCTCTTAGTTAATTAGTTATAATATATACATAGACAGTACAACGTCCCAGCACTTTCTTAGTTAATTAGTTATAATATATACATAGACAGTACAACGTCCCAGCACTCTCTTAGTTAATTAGTTATAATATATACAAAGACAGTACAACGTCCCAGCACTCTCTTAGTTAATTAGTTATAATATATACATAGACAGTACAACGTCCCAGCACTCTCTTAGTTAATTAGTTATAATATATACATAGACAGTACAGCGTCCCAGCACTCTCTTAGTTAATTAGTTATAATATATACATAGACAGTACAGCGTCCCAGCACTCTCTTAGTTAATTAGTTATAATATATACATAGACAGTACAACGTCCCAGCACTTTCTTAGTTAATTAGTTATAATATATACATAGACAGTACAACGTCCCAGCACTTTCTTAGTTAATTAGTTATAATATATACATAGACAGTACAACGTCCCAGCACTTTCTTAGTTAATTAGTTATAATATATACATAGACAGTACAACGTTCCAGCACTCTCTTAGTTAATTAGTTATAATATATACATAGACAGTACAACGTCCCAGCACTTTCTTAGTTAATTAGTTATAATATTACCATAGACAGTACAACGTCCCAGCACTTTCTTAGTTAATTAGTTATAATATTACCATAGACAGTACAACGTCCCAGCACTTTCTTAGTTAATTAGTTATAATATTACCATAGACAGTACAACGTCCCAGCACTTTCTTAGTTAATTAGTTATAATATGTACATAGACAGTACAACGTCCCAGCACTCTCTTAGTTAATTAGTTATAATATGTACATAGACAGTACAGCGTCCCAGCACTCTCTTAGTTAATTAGTTATAATATATACATAGACAGTACAACGTCCCAGCACTCTCTTAGTTAATTAGTTATAATATATACATAGACAGTACAACGTCCCAGCACTCTCTTAGTTAATTAGTTATAATATATACATAGACAGTACAACGTCCCAGCACTCTCTTAGTTAATTAGTTATAATATTACCATAGACAGTACAACGTCCCAACACTCTCTTAGTTAATTAGTTATAATATATACAAAGACAGTACAACGTCCCAGCACTTTCTTAGTTAATTAGTTATAATATATACAAAGACAGTACAACGTCCCAGCACTTTCTTAGTTAATTAGTTATAATATATACATAGACAGTACAACGTCCCAGCACTTTCTTAGTTAATTAGTTATAACATACACATAGACAGTACAACGTCCCAGCACTTTCTTAGTTAATTAGTTATAATATATACATAGACAGTACAACGTCCCAGCACTTTGGTAGTTAATTAGTTATAATATATACATAGACAGTACAACGTCCCAGCACTTTCTTAGTTAATTAGTTATAATATATACATAGACAGTACAACGTCCCAGCACTTTCTTAGTTAATTAGTTATAATATATACATAGACAGTACAACGTCCCAGCACTCTCTTAGTTAATTAGTTATAATATATACATAGACAGTACAACGTCCCAGCACTCTCTTAGTTAATTAATTATAATATATACATAGACAGTACAACGTCTCAGCACTCTCTTAGTTAATTAGTTATAATATATACATAGACAGTACAACGTCCCAGCACCCTCTTAGTTAATTAATTATAATATATACATAGACAGTACAACGCCTCAGCACTCTCTTAGTTAATTAGTTATAATATATACATAGACAGTACAACGTCCCAGCACTCTCTTAGTTAATTAGTTATAATATATACATAGACAGTACAACGTCCCAGCACTCTCTTAGTTAATTAATTATAATATATACATAGACAGTACAACGTCTCAGCACTCTCTTAGTTAATTAGTTATAATATATACATAGACAGTACAACGTCTCAGCACTCTCTTAGTTAATTAGTTATAACATACACATAGACAGTACAACGTCCCAGCACTTTCTTAGTTAATTAGTTATAATATATACATAGACAGTACAACGTCCCAGCACTTTGGTAGTTAATTAGTTATAATATATACATAGACAGTACAACGTCCCAGCACTTTCTTAGTTAATTAGTTATAATATATACATAGACAGTACAACGTCCCAGCACTTTCTTAGTTAATTAGTTATAATATATACATAGACAGTACAACGTCCCAGCACTCTCTTAGTTAATTAGTTATAATATATACACAGACAGTACAACGTCCCAGCACTCTCTTAGTTAATTAGTTATAATATATACATAGACAGTACAACGTCCCAGCACTCTCTTAGTTAATTAGTTATAATATATACATAGACAGTACAACGTCCCAGCACTTTCTTAGTTAATTAGTTATAATATATACATAGACAGTACAACGTCCCAGCACTCTCTTAGTTAATTAGTTATAATATATACAAAGACAGTACAACGTCCCAGCACTCTCTTAGTTAATTAGTTATAATATATACATAGACAGTACAACGTCCCAGCACTCTCTTAGTTAATTAGTTATAATATATACATAGACAGTACAGCGTCCCAGCACTCTCTTAGTTAATTAGTTATAATATATACATAGACAGTACAGCGTCCCAGCACTCTCTTAGTTAATTAGTTATAATATATACATAGACAGTACAACGTCCCAGCACTTTCTTAGTTAATTAGTTATAATATATACATAGACAGTACAACGTCCCAGCACTTTCTTAGTTAATTAGTTATAATATATACATAGACAGTACAACGTCCCAGCACTTTCTTAGTTAATTAGTTATAATATATACATAGACAGTACAACGTCCCAGCACTTTCTTAGTTAATTAGTTATAATATATACATAGACAGTACAACGTCCCAGCACTTTCTTAGTTAATTAGTTATAATATATACATAGACAGTACAACGTCCCAGCACTTTCTTAGTTAATCAGTTATAATATATACATAGACAGTACAACGTCCCAGCACTTTCTTAGTTAATTAGTTATAATATATACATAGACAGTACAACGTCCCAGCACTTTCTTAGTTAATTAGTTATAATATATACATAGACAGTACAACGTCCCAGCACTTTCTTAGTTAATTAGTTATAATATATACAAAGACAGTACAACGTCCCAGTACTTTCTTAGTTAATTAGTTATTATATATACATAGACAGTACAATGTCCCCGCACTTTCTTAGTTAATTTACAAAATGGGTCCCAGATTGTGTTATGTGTATGGAACAAGCCCACATTACCTTCATATTTTAAAAATAGATAAGTGCTATACTTTACAACTGGACCAAGTTCTCCTTTAACTCTGAGTAATTTAAAAATTATAAATAGCTATAATTTCAATACAAGTTAACGTCACACACCACAAATTTATAACAATATTAGTACAAAATATTATGGTGATAATTTCAATAACCACATTTTCCTTCCTCAGATCAGAGGGATCCACAAAAGAAATGTAATTTTTTGTACAATATGAAATGAAATGAAATTAAATTATCTTTATTCCATCTTAAACAATACACTTTAAGTACAATATAATTTGGTAGGAATAAACTCGACCATCCTACACAGTTGCGATGGTCGGCAAATAAAACAAAGAACACTTATCAGTCACTAAGTCCATGATTTGTAGTCATTGATGACACTGAGAATTGGTGTTCGGCCTCTGTAGTGTTATCATTTACTTATCTACATGTGGACAAATTTATCTTATAATATTCACATTGCATTGAAACAAAACCAAAGAATAATTTCAAGGAAAATTATTGTAAACCATTCTTATCAATATTGATAGGTTTGTAGCTTTCGTTTTATAACCTATTTAACTACAATAGTACAACATATTTGACACGATACTTGTACATAAATGTATATATTGCATTTACATAATATCCAAAATCATAAAGGTATATTTATTCTTCTATCAACCTGTAATACTGAACAATTTGTGTTGTAATATGATTTAATGTTTATTCAGTGTGTATTACGTTGAAACGAGTTATTTATTTGTCCACATGTCTGCCTAAAAACAGATATAGGATGCAAGTTTCAGACATTAAATACAATGAAATGCTGATCTGGTAAAAAACGACAAAAAATGTATAGAGTGATGTTTCAGATGAAGGATAACATAATAAGATCTAGATTATCAACGATCACTATTGCTGATGTAGCATTCAAAATACAAATCAATAATTTAAATACGAGGAGCCGACTGTGAACACGAATAGTATAACTTGTGCGGTCATTAACCTGTTGAAAGTAGCTTCAAGGTAACCACGCAAGTTACTGTACTATCGCTGTAAGTGCGCACAAGTTCACTCGGTTGACACACCTCCGAGTGCAGCTTCTCAACGTAACGTGGGCGAGTGCTTATCATATGGGATGAAGGCTGCGTCACACGCTCTCTTATCTCTCTATAGACACGTCTGATTGGTTCTTGTTGCCACGACATGACAATGTCCTGATTCGTAACCTGGCCCTAAAAGTATAGTGGTCCGTACACGTAACGTGACGAGTGCTTATCATGTGGTCTTCGTCACTCTCGTCACATGATCTCTTATCTCAACAGACACGTTGTCTTGATGCCACATGACAATGCCCTGACCTGTAGCATGGCCCTTACACGTAACGTGACGGGTGCTTATCATGTGGTCTGCGTCACTCTCATCACATGCTCTCTTATCTCAACAGACATAATGTCTTGTTGCCACATGGCAATGCCCTGACCTGTAGCATGGCCCTTACACGTAATGTGACGGGTGCTTATCATGTGGTCTGCGTCACTATCATCACATGCTCTCTTATCTCAACAGACATAATGTCTTGTTGCCACATGGCAATGCCCTGACCTGTAGCATGGCCCTTACACGTAATGTGACGGGTGCTTATCATGTGGTCTGCGTCACTCTCATCACATGCTCTCTTATCTCAACAGACATAATGTCTTGTTGCCACATGGCAATGCCCTGACCTGTAGCATGGCCCTTACACGTAACGTGACGGGTGCTTATCATGTGGTCTGCGTCACTCTCATCACATGCTCTCTTATCTCAACAGACATAATGTCTTGTTGCCACATGGCAATGCCCTGACCTGTAGCATGGCCCTTACACGTAACGTGACGGGTGCTTATCATGTGGTCTGCGTCACTCTCATCACATGCTCTCTTATCTCAACAGACATAATGTCTTGTTGCCACATGGCAACGCCCTGACATGTAGCATGGCCCTTACACGTAACGTGACGGGTGCTTATCATGTGGTCTGCGTCACTCTTATCACATGCTCTCTTATCTCAACAGACATAATGTCTTGTTGCCACATGGCAACGCCCTGACATGTAGCATTGCACTTACACGTAACGTGACGAGTGCTTATCATGTGGTCTGCGTCACTCTCATCACATCCTGCCTTACCCCTAACAGACATGTATGTCTTGTTGCTACATGTCAGACAGGTTAGGTAATGTCGGTTGGATGATTTAAGAATGGTAGCTCTCTTTTATATAAGTCCCTCCTTAACCAATCACGTCAGTATAAAAGATGACATATTTTTAATGAGTTTTTTTTATGAATGTTTACATAAAGTTAGAGGGAAGTTTTATATCAAAGACCTTTTGTATCCAATAAACCCGAGTACAGTCAATAAAGAACGTGAACCTTCACCTTATTGATTATGTCACCCGACGAGCTATCTCCCAGCCGAAGGTCATCATAAAAACAATTTCTTCCTTTATTTGATTTTTATTTTTTATAAATTTATGATACAAGCTAATTTTCTAAAGCTGTCTTCTAAAAGAAACTTAGATTGTCTTTTAGTTAGCGTAACAAAAAAATCATACGAAAGACTTAAAAGTCCGGTCAAGGTGACTTTTCACGTAAACTTGTGTGAATACTGGAATAATTATTACTCACGTATACATACATTATTACTCACGTATAGATATATACTGTACGTACAACAAGAAACGGGAGGTATCACACACATCTCACATGACGTCATACAGGCGAAGTATCAGCTAAGTGGAACCCTCCCCTCCCCCCAATTAAAAAAATATGCTCAAAACCCCAAAATTGGGTAATGTTAAACTAATAGACCCAAGTGGGGTGTCAAATTAAAATTATTCTTCTCTTAATTACTAATATACCAATCAGATTTTAGAAGACTGTGTTTATGCGCTCCGCTGCCCTAATAACCAAATTTCATGGTCAAACTAAAGAATACTGGGAAGTTCGTAGGCCGAGGCGACATGCCGAGATCCACAAATGGAACTATAGCAGAGCGTCATGGCGAGGCCGCGTGCCGTGTTACACAAAGGGGCTAAAGGTAGAGTTTACAGGCGAGGCCGCATGACGAACTATAAACTTCCCTCACGAGCGTAGCGAGTGACGCAGTTGTCACGCGAAGCGTGCAGGGGTGGCCCCTGTTAAACACAAACATAAGTGTTCTAACTCCTGTGGTTATAATTCAATATATTATTAGTAAATAGCTTGCTTACAATTTATTTGGCTAAATTGACTGAATCCATGTGATTAGTAAATTTAGTTACCAGTAGTTCATAATCAAATCAGCTGATTCACCCGTGTGACGTCACAGTCTACTACGCATACTCACCATGATACCCATCGTCTGTTATTCCAGACAACGTACACAATTGGTCTGTTGTTACCGTGGTGTACACTAATTGATGACGTTTCTCAACTCTATGACGCAATCGAGTAAACCGCTATCTTTTACTATCTTACATTATCATTACCTATATAATTCTCAGACGGAGATCTAACACACGGTCATGTGTTCTATGAAGTAGTCATAAGATCGTCAACCCCAGATCGACAGACACTCCAACCTCCTTGTGTTAATGACCTCCTGTTTTGGCAATCAACGTTTGAACAAAATAAACTTATCTTACTTCAGTGATTTACTACAAACGTAGTTTAAATGTTAACGTAGTTTTAATTTTTTGTTCCAAAAAAGAATGTTTTGAACAACTAATAATTATTTTCTCTCAAGTAGCACCGTAGTGATATGTAAAGTGGCCAAGTGCTAATTTGCTGTCCATTTTTTCAGCTGTTCTCATGTTTATTTTTATGATCGGTTGTTAAAATCGTTAAATGATAATTGCAATAAAAATCTGCTATTTCTTGATTACTGTTTTTCCAAAGAAGGCAGTAACACGTTTATGTTCGTCAAAATGAAATCGTTATACGACAGTTAGGCTGCCAAACACTCTTTAGAGTGCTAAGGGGAGCGAGGGGTCATCGAAAGTAGCGTGTACTTGTGCTGAATGGGTGATGAAATGATACATCGATGGATGCGACGAGCTGTTGAAGGGCTACGATATATACCAGTAAGATGAGATGTGTTTTGAATATAATTAACTGCAGCAGTTAAAATTATTTACAGAAACGGAATTATAAATTAGCGTATGAATAAAAAATTATTGTTCTTGCGATTGGACAGCCCAATGTTCTCTTTCGATTGTTGTTTAATTTTATTCATCCCTTACATCGTCTTTAATCCAGCGAGTTCACTGGCGGATATTTTGTCGTCATACCAACTTGCATGTCAAGAACACTGTCACGAGAGAGACCCCTGCAGTGTTTACACACAGATAAGCAACCCAAGCGCGATTTTCTCAGATGAACGCTCCGATGCAACGTTTCTCTCCGGAGCAAAACATAACATTCAGTAATGTATCAGGTGCTTATCTACAGGAATGACACTGGATCAAGCTTTTCTTCTATCGTCGGAGTTCTCTCATGAGCCAAGCCTATTTAGATCTGGAGGCTGTATCTGATGTATGTGAAAATAGCTAAATTAACACGTTTTTAACAACTATACTCGGTGTAATGGAACTCTCGACTTGATATGAGCGCACTTAGTGGCGTCTGAGTAAGCTCCTGAGGTACGTTGCCGTAAACAGCAAGTTGATCTGGCAATCTCAGACTATTTATAAACAATAAGAAACAAAAATGTATATAACGATGTAAAAATAAGAAAATCCACTTTAAAATGCACCCAAACCCACATACACGAGCGAGAGTTTATTGTACACGGAAGGATAAAGAACTGAAACGTGACAACTTTGCAAGGGCGAGAAGGCGTTGTTATGGTTACGACTGGTCAATATCGTCACGTTAGAGGACGACAACTTGCTCGTTGTTCCAGCACTTGCTGTAAGAGTGCTCTGAAGAAATCGGGAGATTCAGAAAAATGTTATAACTGCTATCTAAATCAAAGTGTTTCAATGTTCTATTTTTTCCGATACAATATTAGTGATATCAAAATTAGCTTGTACCCTGTCTAAACTATTCAATGTTGATTTAGAGAATTCCCAGTGTTTACTGAGAAAGTGGGTGACGTTCAATGAGAGAGCACAATGTTTACTACTGAAGCCACGCAGTTTGAAGCCATGTCTTATTCTGGCTGAAATGGACGTGAAGAAGTTGATCAATCATTTACACCTACAGTTTTGCCTTTCCCTGGAAGTCCATGTAGTCATAACAGTGCTAGCCATCTAAGGTAAACAGGAACTACAATACTTTCACCAGCAATTGACACCATGAAGAAGTCTGCTGCTTAGGAAACGGATAAATACACGTTTAACAATCCTCCATCTTACTTTACCTTGAACACTTGTGATTAAGGTAGAAAACTTCACTGTAAGTAGAAATTGTGTCAAATGAACTGTCATCAACCCATTTGGGTTTCATGTATAGGTAGTCTATATTTAAATACGTACACAAATATGTAGCCTGGTATGAATTGTGGCACAGCATATATATATATATATATATATATAACAACCCGAGTATTCAGGGCTGTCCTATCACTCGGCAACTTCAACTTCAAAAAGGTTCTACAGTCGTTCTTCAGAAACAAACCGGTGACCGCTGTAATTCTGTATTCGATAATACACACACTTTAGAGAAACCATGTGCATACTTGTATACAAATAAATACAAAAATATGGAAAGGGGCCCGAGTATTGGACACTGAAGGACTTTTGCACAACGAATTTACTTACTTTCACAGTATGATAGTGTAGTTGTTTTTGCATTCATTAAAAAATTAAGAATTTTATCTTGAGAAGAGATACAAATATGTTAATTAGTCTAGCTCCGTTTGATATTGAATAATTCGGTAAGGTGAGGCTGAAGAAACCATTCACTCCCACAGTCATGGAAAATTATCTAAACTAGACAACATCTCAGTAGGAGAAAGATTCTGTGGTCACAAGAGAAAGGCTGATCCAAATCAAAGTGAATTGGCTTGAGTCAGATTAAATGCTATGTTAAGACAATATTGGACACTGCTTCTTAAAATAACATGCGTGTCCAACAAATGCCAATGCCCTAAAACAGATTAAGGCCCGACAAACCGACAAAACGACTCATCAATAACTTTAAGTCGAAGTCGGACAGCTGAGAAGCTAATCAACTTGATGTATGAAGGAGGGTGACAGTTAAGTCTTACAAATTACAACCGTCCAATATTGTCACTATTATTATTTGATATTGCAGTTGTTCAACTGTTTATTCGGGCATTAAATTACGCATCTTGGATTGTTGTTTAGTTCTTGTTTAATTCTTCTTCTTTAATTCTTGTTGTTGTTTAGTTTAGTTTGGTTAAATAAATTGACGTGGCGGAGTTAATTTTATGCAAATATAACAAACATCTATATTTTACTTGATGTTTTACTTAGAAAACGTTATGAAAGGTTTGTTAGAAAGTTGTCTTCGTCTAAATGAACAATAAGAAGAGTATAACTACTGTAATAAAGAATTTTTAAAAAACATTAAGAAGTAGCCGTTTCTTGTTACAGCTGTAAACTCCAATAATGTTTAGCCTTTTACCAAAGACAATCACTTACGAGGATTAGCCAAAAGATATATATTCTTCATTATAATATTCTTCATTCTACCATCAATACAATACAAACAAAAAATACAAATACCACATCCTTTTTTATTTTTACGATACGTTTTTATGATAGTAGTAGTATCGTTCTGTCTAAAAATTAAGTTATTTCTTGATTCCCCTTTCTCTCCACCATTTTTTCTGTCATTGTAACGATGGTATTTTCATGTTCTGCAAAACATCAATTTTCTAGTCTTTCCAATTCCCAAAATGCACATCATTCCTGTATTTTGCTAACTACCTTTTATTTACGTCTTCAGATGATAATTTAGAAACAAGCACTCAATACCAGAATATGACACATAAATAACTCAATATAAATAAAATAATGAACATTAACTAACAGGACATTAACTAAATAACTATGCAAAAAAATTTAAATTAAATTTATGACATATAAAAATAATTCTAGCTCCGAAGAGTTAGATTCACTTACTAAATTTTCCTATGACTTCAGTGCACTCCTACAGCAAGTGCTTGAACTACGAGCAAGTTTTGACTGCTGCGACCAATGACGTGATTATATTAGCCAGCCGTAACCATGGCAACGCCTTGTCTATTTACATGGTTGTCTGCTTGTTAATATGTGTGAATTTGCATGGCTAAGAATTGTATGACCAAAGCTTTTCTTGTTGTTTATAATGTCTTGTAAATGTGCCATTCTTTTTTACTACAGACTGTGTCCAGCAGCGTACTCTTGACGAGTCGGGATATTCATTTAGTCGAGTAAAATAAGTAAAAATTCACAGCTCGTCTAATTTATTAGCGTTTTGGAATAGATCACTTAAATTCAGTGGATCTCGAGTTTTGTAAATTTTATTTTCGCAATCCAATAAAATTTCATCAGGCCAATTACTAAAATTTCTTCTATCATCATATCAAAAATGGACAGTTAGTTGATATTCGATCAACAACCGAACCGTAATTTAGCAATATTTAATGTTTTAATCCCATTCATACCATATCAAGGACCAAGCTATCAATGAATTGCAAATCTAATCATGAAATATAAAAACTGTGTACTGTACTTACTTAACAAGAAATCTCTGAAACCACGTAACAGATTTTGATGAAATTTGGAGATAAGTTAGCTTATGTACCCGCACACCCCTACACGTGCAGTGGTATTGATCCACCCTACACGTACAGTGGTATTGATCCACCCTACACGTGCAGTGGTATTGATCAACCCTACACGTGCAGTGATATTGATACACCCTACACGTACAGTGGTATTGATCCACCCTACACGTGCAGTGGTATTGATCCACCCTACACGTGCAGTGGTATTGATCCACCCTACACGTGCAGTGGTATTGATCCACCCTACACGTACAGTGGTATTGATCCACCCTACACGTGCAGTGGTATTGATCCACCCTACACGTACAGTGGTATTGATCCATCCTACACGTGCAGTGGTATTGATCCACCCTACACGTACAGTGGTATTGACCCACCTGCCCAACCTAAACGTGCAGTAGTTTTGACCCACCTGCCCACCCTACACGCACAGTTGTATTGACTCAACTACCCACCCTACACGTACAGTGGTATTGACCCACCTGCCCACTCTAAACGTGCAGTAGTTTTGACCCACCTACCCACCCTACACGTACAGTGGTATTGACCCACTTAACCACCCTAAACGTGCAGTAGTTTTGACCCACCTGCCCACCCTACACGTACAGTTGTATTGACTCAACTACCCACCCTACACTACAGTGGTATTGAAAGGATTTCTCGAAATTCCATCGTAATGGGTAGAAAAAGCCCCTTAACGTTTTTTTTTTTTTTTTTTTTTTTTTTTTTTTTTTTTTTTAAGGTATCATTGGCATTAATTTAATAATAAATTGATTAATCAAAAAACTGCTACAAAAAGTATAAACATGACACAAAAATTTGGTTTTCATTCCTTAAATGTTTAAGGTTATCTCTACTTACTCTGTCATTATTGCATTACTTTTCATCCCCATAAAGTAAATTTATAGGGGTTTCTAGACTATAAGGCTTTGTTATATAGAAGAACGCTAGCAGGCTGAGCTTTTATATTGATGATTAGATCGAACTACAGAGGGAAGAATAAACAAACGTAGAGAACCACCCCGTAGCAAAGCAAGGTATGTCGGCTAGTTAACGTACAGGGTGGAAAATAAATATGGAAACGCTTTCACAACAACGTTATTTTTTTCCAAAGATAATTTGATGATTTATTTTTTTAATAATTGTGTTCCATCAAGTATAATTTTTTAACAGAATAATTTACTTAAAACTGTTAAATAGTGGAGAAATAATATTGTTCTGATTAGTTACTTTGACATTCAAATGACCGCTACTCTGGTAAGGATAAAGATTTTGAAGTCCGGTTTGCGGTAATTAATTTCTCTTAAATAGACCTTTCATTTGGTACCAAACTCAACCTAGGCTTACATTGAAAATGTTCGTTCAACTTCCCGTGGACTGTCCCCTTAAATTATGAAATATCAGTAGTGGCGTCAAAAAGTGTGTTTTTTTGTAACCGTAATGATGTACAAGATTTCACTTTTACAAGTGAAGTCATACAAAAGTTGTGAAAGCATTTCCATATTGTTTTCTACCGTGTATTTACATTAAATTTAGGAGTTCATTTTGTTATAATTTCCAAGGTTGTAGTAACAATGAATAATTAACACATTGTTATATATTACAGCGCGCCAATTTACATGTAGATCGTGTTCAATGAACTTACTAAGTGAAGTAACATTGTTTTTGTCTCAGACACATTTGCGATGTAACCAATCATGTTAAGCATGGATGGATCCTAGGTTGCTTGTTTACGCCGTACAAACGTGATACGTGAGCTGGAACTACTCGTACCTGCGTCACTGACAGCAAACCGGTTTGACAGGCGGCCTTGCGTGACGTGTAACGAGAGAATATGTGTAAAATTAACACTGGTAACGCCGTAGTTGTTACTTATAGCATGAATGGATCCTAAGCTGCTTGTTTACGCCGTACAAACGTGATACGTGAGCTGGAACTACTCGTAACTGCGTCGCTGACAACAAACCGGTTTGACAGGCGGCCTTGCGTGACGTGTAACGAGAACGAGAGAATATGTGTAAAATTAACACTGGTAACGCCGTAGTTGTTACTTATAGCATGAATGGATCCTAAGCTGCTTGTTTACGCCGTACAAACGTGATACGTGAGCTGGAACTACTCGTAACTGCGTCGCTGACAACAAACCGGTTTGACAGGCGGCCTTGCGTGACGTGTAACGAGAACGAGAGAATATGTGTAAAATTAACACTGGTAACGCCGTAGTTGTTACTTATAGCATGAATGGATCCTAAGCTGCTTGTTTACGCCGTACAAACGTGATACGTGAGCTGGAACTACTCGTACCTGCGTCGCTGACAACAAACCGGTTTGACAGGCGGCCTTGCGTGACGTGTAACGAGAACGAGAGAATATGTGTAAAATTAACACTGGTAACGCCGTAGTTGTTACTTATAGCATGAATGGATCCTAAGCTGCTTGTTTACGCCGTACAAACGTGATACGTGAGCTGGAACTACTCGTACCTGCGTCGCTGACAACAAACCGGTTTGACAGGCGGCCTAGCGTGACATGTAACGAGAACGAGAGAATATGTGTAAAATTAACACTGGTAACGCCGTAGTTGTTACTTATAGCATGAATGGATCCTAAGCTGCTTGTTTACGCCGTACAAACGTGATACGTGAGCTGGAACTACTCGTACCTGCGTCGCTGACAACAAACCGGTTTGACAGGCGGCCTAGCGTGACGTGTAACGAGAACGAGAGAATATGTGTAAAATTAACACTGGTAACGCCGTAGTTGTTACTTATAGCATGGTACACAGTTATTGGGGCTATTATTTAATATTGTGTAAATAAAAATACATACTGTATACATAAATTTATACATAAAAAGACTAGGATGCGTCTTTTTATCGATTTTTCATTGAATGTTTTTAAAATAATTGATCAATTTAAAGTAATTATTAATTCAATTCTTTATATTTTTATGCATTTTATATTTTTACTAGTCGTCTTTTATAGCGTCTTTTTACAGACGTCTTTTATAGTCGTCTGTTATAATGCTAAGCGTTAATCTTAAAAATGGAGATCCTATGTACGGTTATTTATATAAACACTTATATGATGTGTGAATGTGATTATTTGATTTGTAGGTTATTTGAAAAGTAAAACTAATTTTTATATTGATGTTTCCATAATATATAAAATTGTAAAATAAATAAGTAAAATTAACATTTTTTCGTAGGCCTTGTTAGTGTTTGATCAATGTTTCGTAAACTGGTTGGGCCCTGAATAGGCAGATACTATATGCTTTACTATTTGAATGTATGTATGCCAGTGCATAAAGTAACGTGTTAACTGAGCGACACAAGTGTTCCGAGATTTTGTCGCCCAGTGGAGGTAACTGGTGGCAACAAATTTTTAGGGACAAAATTATCAATTTAAGTGGTGTTCATCTAAATTGAAAAGTTGGTCTCGTAAAATGATAACGTTTTTTAAGCTTTGTAAAAAGTACAAACTAAGGTTTCGTTAATGTTAGAATTAATGAGTTACTTCGTTGTAATCAAGGTCTGGTGCGTATAGTGTAGCGATATGCACTATGCAGTCAATGCATGTGTATTCACTCCCCCCCCCCCCATGTCGCCTAGTGAAAATGCGTTAAAATACGCTCTCATATAGCATCATAATTTGCTTTATTGTTGTAATAATGCAGAAAATCATAATCTATCAGGTGCATATACTGCATTCCTGATTTCATTTTATCATGTTTACAATTCTATTATTAAAGTTATTTGATCACAGCTGAATATAAAGTATGTACAAGGCAGTAAATGGCACAATGACAAACATAAAAACATGCAAAAAAAAAGGACCAAGTAGACATACAAGGTGTTTCGCGAGAGGTTGGCCCAACTTCAGGATATGATAGTAGAAAAATAAGCAAAAAAGTTCCTGTAAACATGTGGCCTATCTCGCCTTGTTAAGTGTCTGTCTGTTTGTATGTGTTTTTTATTTAAAAAATTATATCTCAGACATGGTTTGAGCTAATAATTTGAAACTTGGTATATTTGCTAATCTAGATAGGGGTAGTTTAAAATAAAAAAGGAACAAAATTATCTTTATCAGTTTCAAAATGGCATCCATAAGAAGTGTTAAAAGTTAAATAACTTTAAAACCATTATTTTTATTGAAAATGTAGTAGAATACTTAAATTTTATAAATTTAATAAAAAATTCAAAGATACCTCAACTTTAAAAATCGGTTTGAAAATAAAAGAATAAACCACTTTTTCATGTATGCTTGTTTAGGGGTTTTCACTTGTATGAAGTTTACAAACCAAATGAATAACTTCATAGTCATTGCTTACTTAAGTATACATTACTTAATTAATTATTTTAGGCTGAAGTATGCATTGATGAAGCATTACATTGAACATCATTTATAATACAACTATACAATTTGTGTTTGTTTTATGTAAAATAAATTTCGTTATTGACAAAAGGCTATTTTTTAGAAAACCTTAAACGAGCATACATGAAAAGGGGCTTCACATAAAAACAGCTGATATTTAAAATAATTAAAAACAGCTGTTTATAATGATTATGACGTTATTCATTTGGTTAGTAAACTTCATACAAGTGAAAACCCCTAAACAATCATGCATGAAAAAGTGATTTACTCTTTTATTTTCAAACCGATTTTTAAAATTGAGGTATCTTTGAATTTGTTATTAAATTTACAAAATTTACGTATTCTACTATATTTTCAATTAAAATAATGGTTTTAACGTTTTTAACTTAATGGTAATAATGGTTAATTAAAGTTAAGTTAATTTAACTTTTAACATTTCTTATGGTTGCCATTTTGAAACTGATAAAGATAATTTTGTTCCTTTTTTTATTTTAAACTACCTCTAACTAGGTTAGCAAATATACCAAGTTTCAAATTATTAGCTCAAACCATATTTGATATATAATTTATTTAATAAAAAACATGTACCGACAGACAGACACTTAACAAGGCGAGATAGGCCACATGTTTACAAGAACTTTTTTGGTAATTTTATGTCTACTATCATATCCTGGAGTTGTGCCAACCTCTCCTGAAACACCCTGTATAAACAATTTACTAATGGAAATTGGTTGTCCTTCAACATACAAGATACATTGCCCAATTACTATCACCGTCAATTTTTACTAATACTAAAAATTGCTGTCTACAAATTGATTTTGACGTAACATTTCTGTAAAACTGTTATCACTATGTGGGGATACGGCGAGTGACTTAACGCAACGTATACAGTTATGATTACATCTAATAACTGCATTTCACAACGGCAGTGCAAGTGAAAGTTAGACCATCTTCTCTTTCATTAACGATTATACTGCCATTAGATGAAAGCCCAGGCCGATGGCAGATGAGTGATTTTATCCATGCGGCCTCTAAAGGCCGCTAGTTCGTAAAACGGCCGTAACGTCGACGAGACCTCATGATTGCCCCATAAAACTGCTAAACAGTACCTAGGAAATGTCAGCCATCTTGTTGGCAACAATTATTGAGGATAGAGGCTCTTATAACAATACAACCAGGAGACGCTAGTATCCGATTAAAGTGTGTTATCATCATATCGTAATATTGATTTTTGTAACGCTTTCAGTGTTTTAAAAACAAACAACGTTTCGACAAGTAAAACACCTCAGTCGTCTTCAGGCACAACTTGTTATTTTATCCTACACTTGAAACTATTTTTATCCTAATCAACCCATGTCAATGTAAGAAACCCCTTTGACAAACTACTTGCGTACAGATTATGATGGGCTCTCCAGAAAGTTATGTCTTCTTACTATTTTAAAAATACACAATTACGACAAAATATGCAATACAAAGAATTAAATATGAAAACATTATCAATCAACAATGTGCAGAAAATATTAATAAGTAGTAAAAATATTCCACTTATCCATTAGTGTATTATTGTCCAACTCCTCGAGGGAAAACATTTAGTTTTCAATGTTGAATAAGATATTATGTAATACCTGAAGACGTCAGGAGTTTAATGAATGTTGAGTTTGTTTACTTAAAACAGTTGAAGCGTTGAAAATCTCCAATAGCAAGGACAATCCGACGCCTCCAAATAGCCTTTTCCTTACGACATACAATGCTTAAGATCTGTTCAGATTTATCCATAACTACTACACCGGATAAAAAAAATATTGTTTTAGGAGAAAGCTTGTCGTACATTACAAATCATATTTTCGTGGCGTTTATAAAAAAGCCGTCTCATCTCAACTTGCGTAAGCCGTGTAGAATGGATCAGGGCGCTTGTAGGTTTACTAGGTCCTTCGTGAGGAAGGACACAAAGAAAACTGTGGGAAGGACCAGAAGATGAGGCAGGAGATATATGTAACGTCAAGGTTTTAGTTTCAGAGACCGCAAAAGTTTTCTCACTGTATGACATATGCAGTTACAGTCTGGGGTCACAAGAGTGAAAGACTAGTTTCATTTTCAATTTTTTAAAATTAGCCATTTGAGTAATATTTAAAAAAAAACTAAAAACAAAAACCAATCTTGCATAAGTATTTGGAACCTCACATTTCCTTCAATTTATACTCTTTCGACAGTTCTGTGTGAACATAAAAATCTACCCTTTTTTCAAACTAAATTCAATAATCCACATCGACATAACCTTCGTTCAAACCATAACCTTAAAATTCCCCCTCACAAAACAAGTGTTTTTTTACGGACAACATATTTTGTAATAGAATTCAATTCTTTAATGCGGTGGAAAGAGGATGTAAACTTTAGCAACTTAAGTATGTCAGATCTTGCCTATTTGAGAAATTAATTATGCACCTACTTGCAACAATATATACGCTATTAATGATTATCTATTGAATTTCCCGAGCTGGAACTACGAGGATTTTGAGAATGCTACGACCGATGGCGTGATGATATGAACTAGCAGCAACCATAGCAACGCCTTTGTCTTGCTTTTTTTGCTGTTAGAGTGTAAACAATGATGTATACTGAAGTTTAACAGCTTTTAGAGTGTAAACAGTGATAAACACTTCAGTTTAACAGCTGTTATAGTGTAAACAATGATGTATACTGAAGTTTAACAGCTGTTAGAGTGTAAACAGTGATAAACACTTCAGTTTAACAGCTGTTATAGTGTAAACAGTGATGTATACTGAAGTTTAACAGCTGTTAGAGTGTAAACAGTGATGAATACTGAAGATTAACAGCTGTTAGAGTGTAAACAGTGATGAATACTGAAGTTTAACAGATGTTAGAGTGTAAACAGTGATAAACACTTCAGTTTAACAGCTGTTATAGTGTAAACAATGATGTATACTGAAGTTTAACAGCTGTTAGAGTGTAAACAGTGATAAACACTTCAGTTTAACAGCTGATATAGTGTAAACAATGATGTATACTGAAGTTTAACAGCTGTTAGAGTGTAAACAGTGATGAATACTGAAGTTTAACAGCTGTTATAGTGTAAACAGTGATGTATACTGAAGTTTAACAGCTGTTAGAGTGTAAACAGTGATGTATACTGAAGTTTAACAGCTGTTATAGTGTAAACAGAGATGTATACTGAAGTTTAACAGCTGTTAGAGTGTAAACAATGATGTATACTTAGTTTAACAGCTGTTAGAGTGTAAACAATGATGTATACTTAAGTTTAACAGCTGTTAGAGTGTAAACAGTTATGTATACTTAAGTTTAACAGCTGTTAGAATGTAAACAGTGATGTATACTTAAGTTTAACAGTTGTTAGAGTGTAAACAGTTATGTATACTTAAGTTTAACAGCTGTTAGAGTACAAACAGTTATGTATACTTAAGTTTAACATCTGTTAGAATGTAAACAGTGATGTATACTTAAGTTTAACAGCTGTTAGAGTGTAAACAGTGATGTATACTTCAGTTTAACAGTTGTTAGAGCGTAAACAGTGATGTATACTTCAATTCAACAGCTGTTAGAGTGTAAACAGTGATGTATACTTCAGTTTAACAGCTGTTAGAGTGTAAACAGTTATGTACCCACCCGCCCACCCATACACACACTGTGGTATTGACCCACCTGCCCACCCATACACACACTGTGGTATTGACCCACCCGCCCACCCATACACACACTGTGGTATTGACCCACCCGCCCACCCATACACACACTTTGGTATTGACCCACCCGCCCATCCATACACGCACTGTGGTATTGAATCACCCGCACACCCATACACACACTTTGGTATTGACCCACCCGCCCACCTATACACACACTGTGGTATTGACCCACCCGCCCACCCATACACACACTTTGGTATTGACCCACCCGCCCACCCATACACACACTGTGGTATTGACCCACCCACCCACCCATACACGCACTGGTCCGTAGAACGATTGGCACACATTTTTGGCCGATTTGGAATTGCACGACTGGCACAGTCAATAGAGGGGATTAAGAAGGGTCAACCTGTAAGTTTCAGAAAGGCACGATTGGCACACACCGCCCGGCCAGGTAGTAGCAGCCAGGTGGCCAGAATGCGGGAAAATGGGAACTTTTTTGCCCCCGCAAATTCCCTGCTGTGGTGCTTATTGAAGTAAGCAAAGTTTAAAATTGCGCAACAAATCTGCAGCTATGGCTTCAACGCTAGCTGGATCCAAATGAACAATTAGCATTATTATGGTGTAACCTAACCTAACCTAACCTAGTGAGGTTTAAATTTAAAAATTTGTTATATCACGGGCAAATGACTGCCACGCAGAGTTGACGGGAATAATAAAATTCCCGTTTTCCTTCGTTCGATGGCGTCTACCTGGTCGAGCGACTGTGCCAATCCTGCCTTTTCCAAGCAGGCGAGTTGACCCTACATATTCCGCTCTAATGATTGTGCCAATAATGCCATGGGCAGAAGGTCCAAAAATGTGTGCCAGTCGTCCCGTCCCCACGCACTGTGGTATTGAATCACCCGCCCACCCATATACACACTTTGGTATTGACCTACCCGCCCACCCATACACACACTGTGGTATTGACCCACCCGCCCACCCATACACACACTTTGGTATTGACCCACCCGCCCACCCATACACACACTTTGGTATTGACCCACTTGGTATTGACACACTTTGGTATTGTGTTTTAACGGCTGTTAAACTTAAGTTTAACAGCTGTTAGAATGTAAACAGTGATGTGTACTTCAGTTTAACAGCTGTTAGAATGTAAACAGTGATGTATACTTCAGTTTAACAGCTAATAGAGTGTAAACAGTGATGTATACTTCAGTTTAACAGCTAATAGAGTGTAAACAGTGATGTATACTTCAGTTTAACAGCTAATAGAGTGTAAACAGTGATGTGTACTTCAGTTTAACAGCTGTTAGAATGTAAACAGTGATGTGTACTTCAGTTTAACAGCTGTTAGAATGTAAACAGTGATGTATACTTCAGTTTAACAGCTAATAGAGTGTAAACAGTGATGTATACTTCAGTTTAACAGCTAATAGAGTGTAAACAGTGATGTATACTTCAGTTTATCAGCTAATAGAGTGTAAACAGTGATGTGTACTTCAGTTTAACAGCTGTTAGAATGTAAACAGTGATGTGTACTTCAGTTTAACAGCTAATAGAGTGTAAACAGTGATGTATACTTCAGTTTAACAGCTAATAGAGTGTAAACAGTGATGTATACTTCAGTTTAACAGCTAATAGAGTGTAAACAGTGATATGTACTTCAGTTTAACAGCTGTTAGAATGTAAACAGTGATGTGTACTTCAGTTTAACAGCTGTTAGAATGTAAACAGTGATGTATACTTCAGTTTAACAGCTAATAGAGTGTAAACAGTGATGTATACTTCAGTTTAACAGCTAATAGAGTGTAAACAGTGATGTATACTTCAGTTTATCAGCTAATAGAGTGTAAACAGTGATGTGTACTTCAGTTTAACAGCTGTTAGAATGTAAACAGTGATGTGTACTTCAGTTTAACAGCTAATAGAGTGTAAACAGTGATGTATACTTCAGTTTAACAGCTAATAGAGTGTAAACAGTGATGTGTACTTCAGTTTAACAGCTGTTAGAATGTAAACAGTGATGTGTACTTCAGTTTAACAGCTGTTAGAATGTAAACAGTGATGTATACTTCAGTTTAACAGCTGTTAGAGTGTAAACAGTGATGTATACTTAATTTTAACAGCTAATAGAGTGTAAACAGTGATGTGTACTTCAGTTTAACAGCTGTTAGAATGTAAACAGTGATGTATACTTCAGTTTAACAGCTGTTAGAGTGTAAACAGTGATGTATACTTAATTTTAACAGCTGTTAGAGTGTCTTTATCTGTCTTAATCTTAGTAATAGCATTGGGTGTTTATATTTAAACTGTAAATAGGTTGCAAGTCAAGTTAAGTGCAAGAAAGTACATTAGTCAAGTGTAAGAGGTAGTAGGAGGATATTGACATATTATGAGTGTAGTTAATGAAGTTTAACCTCCAATATTGGATACACTAGGGGACACAATAGGGGACACTAGGGGGTGTCCCCTAGTAAATAATAATAATAATACAGTAAATACATATATTTCATAATTTAGCATTACATTGTTGTATGATGTACTTCATGAATTGCATCTTAACGCTGTTATGCAGTGATTTGACAGTACGTAATAAATATTGTTTTATGATTGGCTGTAGTTTTTCATTGTTGTACCATACACGCTATGTGACCTCAACAGTACATTGAACAAATATACATTGTTATTTGTTTGTTGTTGTTACTGAAAAAATATACTCTATCCCCAATATTCCAAGCTGAACTGTTTTTGATACTTAAAATTTTTAGGGAGCAATGGGGTGATTAAAATCAGTGGTCTCTCAAATCATCCTCAACAAAGTCACTGTACGACAAAAATATTATACAGGTAGCACCGAAGCGCACAGCCTTCAACTATTACTATAAAAATTATATTCTGTAGAATTTACTAACATTTTAGAAGTACGTAGCATACGCTGTTACGTAGCTGAAATGCTTTAAACTTGAAGAAAACGCACATTGGTCGATAATTTCACAACCAGTTGATATTGGGTAGTTTTGTCTTTTTACTCTTCAGAGCCGGAGTTATTTTTATATGTCCTATGTTTATTTTATAATTAAAATTTAATGGTTTTATCAAGGTTTATAATGACACATTTTTTTCTATGTCTATATTATGTTGAGTTCGTTAAGTCTTTTTCCTCATGTAAACTCTATATAAAAAGCCAGATTTTAAAAATTGTTCTCCTATCATGTGAAAAATATTAAAACACGTGTTTTCCGTGCAACTAAAATACAAACACTGATCCCGTCAACTTCCACCACCATGACGGATACCGTTAATTTAACAGTAAACAAAACAACAAACGGATCGTAACCCCATGACTTAAAACAATATGTTAGTTATGCACAGAGGGATTGAACCGAATGACACGGTAGATGACTGCACGATATGAAACACGTGCAGCAATGACCTTGGCCTAGTCCCCAGGTCCTACCAGGTGAATGAGTCAGGAGCACAACAACACCAACACCGCAGGACATATCGTTTCACATAGGACGTTCTCAGTCCATTCTGCTCGTTAAATAATAAACGATACTACAGAAATATTTTGTGATATATACGACTTGCTCGGATCACACGTCATAACAGATAAGTCGTTTCACATAGGACTTTCTCGATCCATTTTACTCGTTACATATTGAACCACACTACAGAAGTATTTTGTGACATATACGACTTGCTCCGATCACACGACATAACAGATAAGTTGTTACACAAGGACTTTTTCAGTCCATTCTACTCGTTACATACTGAACCACACTACAGAAGTATTTTGTGACATATACGACTTGCTCCGATAATACGACTTGACAGATAAGTCGTTACACATAGGACTTTTTCAGTCCATTCTACTCGTTACATACTGAACCACACTACAGAAGTATTTTGTGACATATACGACTTGCTCCGATAATACGACTTAACAGATAAGTCGTTACACACAGGACTTTTTCAGTCCACTCTACTCGTTACATACTGAACCACACTACAGAAGTATTTTGTGACATATACGACTTGCTCCGATCACACGACATAACAGATAAGTTGTTACACAAGGACTTTTTCAGTCCACTCTACTCGTTATATACTGAACCACACTACAGAAGTATTTTGTGACATATACGACTTGCTCCGATCACACGACATAACAGATAAGTTGTTACACAAGGACTTTTTCAGTCCACTCTACTCGTTACATACTGAACCACACTACAGAAGTATTTTGTGACATATACGACTTGCTCCGTTCACACGTCATAACAGATAAGTCGTTACACAAGGACTTTTTCAGTCCACTCTACTCGTTACATACTGAACCACACTACAGAAGTATTTTGTGACATATACGACTTGCTCCGATAATACGACTTAACAGATAAGTTGTTACACAAGGACTTTTTCAGTCCACTCTACTCGTTATATACTGAACCACACTAAAGAAGTATTTTGTGACATATACGACTTGCTCCGATCACACGTCATAACAGATAAGTCGTTACACATAGGACTTTTTCAGTCCATTCCACTCGTGAGATACAACTCACTCAGTCCATTATACTTGTTACATACTGCATCACACTACAAAAGTAATTTTTGACACTTTACAAATTAGAGTTTAAAACGAATTTCATCCTATGTAAACTTTCTTAGTCTTATTTATATTACAATACTCGTATAAGACCGTTTCAAACAACATGGAACTATTGTGAGATTTGATGCACTTAGGACCCAGACTGCTACGAGATAAGACTTCAAGAAGCCATAGATTTTTCGATCTTTTTTTACTCTACATTCCTTTCAAAAAGCCACCCCTTCGACACAGACATTCCTGTGTGTCTGGTCCGGAGGTCACTACAAGGTCACGAATATGATCAATTTTCGTTTTTGAGACAATTTTTGTTTTATTTTATTATTAAATTTACTTCTAGTACAATCCAACTATTCTATTCTAATGCGCTATTTTTCAATATACCTTACATAGGCCAATGTAATTTAGCCTTAAAAACACAATATTACGTAAATAACGAAAGAAAATACCTATTTGTGCATTATGAACATTTAAATATCATTCACCACGAACGCGAACTCTTGACTCTGTTTACATAACAGAGTCAAGAGTGTCTCCGTTTACATAACCTGTGCTTGGACATTTTTCGTTATATCGGAAGTGCAATATGCTAATTTTAAGGACATATATACAGCCAGTTTAGTGATAAACATATCAGATGTCATCACTAAATAAGCGAGAAACAGGTGTGCTAAACTATGTCATGAAAGAACCAGACAACAGCCCCGAGCTAACTGTTGTGACTTGAATCGGCAATTAGTGGCACAATTAGGCCGCCATAGGGAGTCGGTAGCTGCCCCACGGAGAGCTGATGGCTGTGTTACTAATTGTATTTCATTCAGAGACGACAGAATACCAAGTACACATTGTATCAATTTTAATTGTAAAGTAATCAATACAATTTGTTGACTAATTTTTTACTTTCAACATTCTCGACAAGAATTCAACAATAAAGTCAGTTTAGAACTATTCATAGTTCAGCAACAAGCAATATAAGAAAATGTCTAGTTACAGGACAATCAGAACCTGAAAAATGAAGCTTAACAGTCAGTTTTACATATTATTGTTCCCGAGCCCGAGACTCGCTTATATAGGGATGGCAACGATATATCGATACATTGGAAATATCGATAAATAAGTTTCGATATATTGATATATTACTATCAATATTTTCTTTCAGGGGAATTTGAGAAGAACTCTCCTCCTCCAGTGACATGTCATGTAATACTTTAAAAATTAATATCTTCTGAAAAATAGTACTGGTTTCAGCCTTTAGCCACTTAGTACAACTAGTACAAGTGACGCCTACACATTTACAAGGAGATTTGTGACAATTTATTGAGCTCTGCCGAGTTAACTTAAACTTCTTAAAGTGTCCCCTGCGTTCTTTCACGGAGGGATTGGCTAGTATAAACATAGTGAGGGAGGTCGTAAATGGCTGGATGGGTTGGATTTAGCTTTGTGACAGGAGATCACTTTTATTTTATATTATATATTGCATGACTTTTGGATCTTAAACCAAATATATATCACAGCTTAAAAAAAAATTACTCAATGGTAGCTGACAAAAAAACCATACGATATATATAAAACTTAAACGTAATGAATGAATTTTTAAAAGTAAACAAATAATCGTCTGTTTATGTTGTACATTATTCAGAAATCTTAAATGAAAATATGGTTATAATATTCAACAACACAAAATCGTTAATTGTTCTCCCCATTTAACAACGCAAATCGCGTAAAATAAAATTCATAAAAGACAGTTTTCAAACCTCCCCCCTCCCCCCAAGAATATCTGATGTCCATGTTTTATTCTGAAAATGTATGGCCACCCTACTCTCGGTCTGTCTAAGCCAGCGAAGCCAAGCGACCTATGGGTCTCTATTGGCCCAGCTGGCTTCGCAACTGGCGATCTAAGCCCTGCTGATTGTACGTTATGATTTCCTTAGGGTTAAAGCGTAGCAGAAAATGTTGTTATAATGTTTTGCTTTTATTATTGGTTATACTTAAGGAAATGTTTAAGAAGTATGTCAATGTTTTCCTCGGCTTCAAAGCTCGCTTATCTAGCCCTGAGAATACGTATCTGGATTTAACATATAAAAATGTACGTATAATTGATAAATATGTATTTATGAATAGGTATTACGTAATATGAAATTGAGGTGTATTCGTTACAGCACTCCAACACACTAGACATAAGTAAAGTGTGAAAGTGTCAACTGGCAGAACTTGGTATGTGGGCATTCAACATGTTTGGCACGCATCGCGCAACATTAGCATCGAATGAGAGAGAGTGCGTCCGTCCTCCCCATGGCAATAGGAAGTCAACACACAGCACATCAATCACTTCTATGTTTGAAAATTTTGTTTAGATTTTTAAAAATTATATTTATGTCAAGGGCTTCTAAAAAAGCGTGTTTTTAACTTATAGTGTTCAACAACAAAGCTAGTTAGCAAATACTAAACAGTAGTACTGTAATCCACACTATACAACAAGAGGCGTAAGTTAATCCAGGTGACTTTAAGCAATAAATACAAAACCTCTATAAGAAATGAACACTTTGGTTAAAAATTCAGCCTGGTACAGAACTTGGAAACGTTAATTCGACCAGAAGCCGGTTTGAACAGCCAAAAATCCAGCAAAAATGTAACAAATCTTCAGGACAAACTGAACATACAGAATGACAGAAAGGTGACCTATGACAGACTGTAGAGCTTCCTGATTTTCGCTCTCACTTCAACCCCAAACTTTCTCTCTGGAAGTCTCTAGTGACCCTGTCACATCTTTGACTGTATCTCTCTCGCATACAATCTTGAGACTATTTCTGTCTTTCACACTGTCTTTACTCAGAGCAGAGCTATTCAATGCAACTTCAATTCCCGCCTAAAGAAAATAGGCTGACTTTTCACCATAAGGTCTGCTCTTGAGATATAAATTTGTATTCATTGCTTTGAGTGTGGCATGAATCTATTCTCCAAATGACCAGATTAATATTTTCTCAACTCGAGCAAAAATATTCGTCCTTTAAAGCGTTTAATCATAAACCGGTTTTAATAATTTAAATTTTATCAAATTCTTTAATAAATGCTCGATGTAGATTGCTTTTTAGTTCTTCAAATTTACTCGTACGTTTCATTTCAACTGATTTAATAAATTAAAACAATACTGAACGGGTATCGCAAACATTCAAATAAAAAATAAAGTACGCTAATGAATCAAAAAAGTACAACACCTAAAAATTATATATCAACTTACATATATTGGAAAAATGCGTAAAATGCCAACCTTAACATGTATCGTTGGTCTTATTTAAAATATATCCAAATGACCGACCCCTCCAGCCTTCTTAAATCTCCCCGTAAAAAAGACACCAGGCGGACGGTATTTACAAACTTTATAATAGGCTACGTTCTAAAACATAAAAAACTGATTAAGTCTTATAACCAATCGGAAAGGCAAAAAAGTGTATGCATATATACATATTGTATTGCATATAGGTATACTGTTTGGATAATACAATTGCTAGGCTACAGTTTAGGATACTATTTCTTGAAAATCCATCCGCGGATGAACGGATTCAATCTCGCAAATGGTTTTAGGATGAACGGAGTCTGAGAAAGTGTTTGGTTCCCCGCGGAGTTCTCCCTCATGATGTTGCTTCTCTACTAAAGTCAAGGACTGCAATTACCTGCCAAGGTTTTGCTGTAAAGACAATGGGTGTATCGCAAGGGTTCTTCATGAGTGGCAAGAAAGCGCTGTAATACGTCCTTCCTAGAACGGAGACAAAGGAATTGAGCCAAGCAGGACCGGGCGCCGCTTCCTTGGCCGCTTGATGGGATCGCATGCATAATTAACGGTCAATTGACTCCGACTTGCAACATCCCTCTCCGTCACCACCGAGAGACTCCCTCAACTTTCGGCACTTACTGTATATGATACCAACATCTATCCGTCACCGTCAATGTACCACCGAGAAACTCCCACAACTTAAAACACTTGCTGTATATGATACAAACATTCCTCTCCGTCGCCGTCAATGTACCACCGAGAGATTCCCACAACTTAAAACACTTGCTGTATGTGATACCAACATCCCTCTCCGTCGCCGTCCATGTACCACGAAGAGACTGCCACAACTTTAGGCACTGCCTGTATGTGATACCTCAACGAGCCTTGGTCCTAAAATGAAAAAATGTCATCTCACCAACACCTAAGTGTTCTTTTATTTCAAAATTCAAAGATAATAGTATCTTCTGACGATACCGTTTATTAGTCTTGTCTCCTCGGGTCAATCGTCCTAACAGTTGTGACATGTCTTTTTGAACAGGAAACTCCAGTTCATTACAATATACTAATATCCTGCACTGTAATTATTTTAATTATAAAGTAACTAGAATCTATGTTTTCCGGTAACAACCGCGTCAAGGTGCTATCTACATTATTTACAAGATAACCAGACGTTCCGCCCATGGTGTGATGTGGCATCCTCAATAGTATCTCTGAAACTGCCACTCTATTCTAATTATACTGAAATAATGCAAATCATTGGAAAAATAGCGCTAGAAATTCTAATTAATTAATGAAAAAAATCAAAATATTTTTGGTTGGTAGCTGGCATAGCTAGGAGAGGACACGTACAACTTAAGAGTGCAGAGGCTGTCGGCCATGTTGATTTTAATCCCATAAGAAAATGTTCGGACCGGACACACGATCACGCGTACCAAATTAAACAGTTAATTTTAAACGGATTTTTCCAAACAAATTGCATTTTCTCAAGAATGAAATTGCGCATTTTTTATATTTCTTTTCGAATTTCTAATTAGTTTTCTAGAAAAAAAACATTTAAAATATTTGGTTTGAAGTTTTTATGTTCACCTATTTTTCAAAACTAGGCGTATGTATTCAAAATATTAAAAACAAACCCAATGAACAATTTAATAACTTTTAAAATGACACAGCATACCTAACTGTTGGTTAATAAATGACGATAAAATATGGATTCGCAAATAGCATTGTTCTTATGGGATTAAAAACCAACATGGCCGACAGCCTCTGCTACGAACACGAGCAACAACCCCCTCCCTAATTTTGAAAGATATCCTTCGACGTGCAGGGCGACTTAAATCTGAAAACCACCTCTTCAACTAACCTAACCCCAGTTAATCTCTAACCAATTTTCGCCAAAAACCTGCTAAGTGTAAATTAGGGATACGTTTTACGATCGAAACAAGTTTCTTTTATCAGATGACCGTCGTCGGTGGAATGAACCTTCCTCGTAAGGAATGGAGTAAGTGGTGTGGGAAGGTGCAAATACTGGAAATATATGTGGTAAATGGGAGATATTCAGTCATGTGATTGTGGAGTCGAAAATCAAACAATGGATATCACATTGCTAATGATAGCCCATTGCGTTCTTTTCAGAGGAGATTAACAGGTTTTCAATCAAACGGAGAAGCAGGTGTTGAATGGTTACGAAACCAGGAGTTAGCTCTGTGACGGGAGATCGATATTTCAACACATACGACGCGAGTACTTTGTACTTTACGTTTTATTGTATTTCGATTTTATTTATCGGTATGATTTTTTATTTTCCCTTAATTCTCCTTTTAATTTGGTAGCTGGCTTTGAAAGTCGTACGATATACGTATATCAATACTATCTGCTATGCAACATCGTAAATTAATTTTTTTGATAGCTAAAAACTGTATATATAGCGGCACTTTTTAAATTATTAAAGTAAACGCATAATTTAAAACCACAAATTTATAGAATCGAATGACGGATTAAAAATTACCGCAAGACACCATCAAATTAGCAAAAATATATGTTTTTTTTTTTTATGTACGCTAAAACAAACGTTAACATTCACCACACACTAATCGTCATTTTCAATATTTTTTTTCGATCAAGAAACTATAGAAACAAATGGTTTCTACAATGTTATCACATATGTCAACATGACAAGCTGAACTAGGTCTGTTATTACGCAATACCTATCTGTTTTCAACGGTTCGTTGAACTTGGACCTTGGTGCTTGGTCTCTAGGAGTGAAACAAGCGTGCCGAATGATCAGGCCATATTAGGGCTCACGCTGAGCCGAAACAGGTTGCCCGTGCGGTGGCCACCGGTTGGTTACCATGGCAACTGAGTAGGATTGGCGAATACCCAGTGAATACCGGACTGCTAATGGGTCTGGTACGGACCGGCGGTTTCAGTCAGAATGAAAGGTTAGCATAAACTGATGGCGCGACGCTAAAGTGAATTGAGATGCTGTATGCAAGTTGAAATCTAACTTATAATAACTTTTTTAGCTTTAGAAGCCAACATTTCAAACATTCCTCCAGAACAACAAATAAAACAAAAATTAAATAAACATACTTCACTTAAAAGAAAGTAACAACACTGACTTAACCACGCTAACTTGGGCCCATTAGCAACTTTTCAGGTTATTTAAGACCATTTTTTAACAGTCGAAGACTTAAGCATCTTAAATTGTATGTTTTTATGTATTTTTATACTTGAAAATAAATCCTCAAAGTGAAGGAATTCGAAGTTCTTTAACATCACGTACACAGGAAACCGGGACACTTATTTTACGTTAAACTAAGGTTGAGTTGCACTCATTGAGCAACTCTCTTGCTTCTCCTACTTACGTTCTCCTAAAAAAGAACGTTAAATTTAGAATTGTCATAATCATGATTGTGCCAGTTTTAATGCATGGTTCGGAGGTATGGACACTGACAAAAAGCCACAAAAGAAAAAAACATTTAAAAACAAAATACTTCGGAGAATAGTTGGACTAATGCAAGAAGGAGAACATGGTGAATCAGAAAGGACAAAAAATTGCGAGAAATGTGCCAAGACCGTGATGTGATTGCGCTGATAAGAAGTAAAATAATGAGATGGATGGGACGTGTTGTTCTTAGAGAAGAGAACAAAATGGTAAAAAAGGCTTGGGAAATGATACCAGGAGGAGTAAGACCACTAGGTAGACCGAGAATGGATACCAGGAGGAGTAAGACCACTAGGTAGACCAAGAATGGATACCAGGAGGAGTAAGACCACTAGGTAGACCGAGAATGGATACCAGGAGGAGTAAGACCACTTGGTAGACCGAGAATGGATACCAGGAGGAGTAAGACCACTAGGTAGACCGAGAATGGATACCAGGAGGAGTAAGACCACTAGGTAGACCGAGAATGGATACCAGGAGGAGTAAGACCACTAGGTAGACCGAGAATGCGACGGAAGACCAAGAGGAGAGAAGGTTGGAGATACCGTAGAAGAGTCTCAAGACAGAGGAAGATGTACACTGGACAGCCATTGATGACGAGGCCAAAAACCACTGGGCTGGTAGTGGGAGTAAGAGAAAATTGTTGAGTTTTTGAGGCAGCAAATGTTAATATGGAATATCAACTGTTATAAAACATTTTAATTTTCCAATACAGAAAATCTTACGATAGTGAGAAGCTTTTTCTAAAAAAGAATAAAGTATAATTGTACAATTCTTGGATTAAATTTATCCTAGAGTACACCGTTCATTTTTTAGGTCGTTTAAGTAACATCCAATCAAAAAGATAAACTTTAACAAGAGCCTAGGTTAGGGAGCATGACAAAAATAGATATTTATTATTTCAAGATAGGAAATTATGGATAGGTGTTATTTAACCCGTAAATTATAAATTAAACCGTAAATTATAAATCAGCTTTTATTAATAGCATATAAAAGGTTAGTTTGTAACAGTTACAATGCCAGCCTTTATACCACTGACGCAAGGCTCGTGTGAGCCTAATTTGGTACACAGTGTGATCATTCAGTGCCGATGTTCGCAAAACTATAAATACAACGTGAATTGCACGCTGTTTTTGACGATCCCAAACGTGTGAAACATTATGATAAGAAACATCATTAGTTACAACTGAGTATACGTTACACAAGATGTTAAGAACATGAAAAGTGTTTATCACCATGACAACAAAGTTAAGTACTAAATATAAGGAACATAACATTGATGTCTAAACTATTCATTCAATTATATTACACCACCGTTTTATAAAAACCATTTACCACAGTCAGCAATAATGTGAATTTCATTGTACTTGTCATCGTTACCAATTTAGTACAGTCTTTGTGATTGAAAATAATATTCCACTAAAACAAATGTATATTAACGCTTGTTTTCTTTACAAATTATCTATAACAATCCTCTGTAACAGCAGCGTGACGTTTGTTATCTAGGTGAAGGCATCATATATCAATTGTTGTTGACGGCAAGTTCCAATAAGCTCAACAACCCTGTATTGACTTATTGACAACTGCAACCTCTAATCAATGATTCCTAATGACACTGAAAATTTTAGATCAACAGTCTAAACTAAACAGTCCTTGAGTTTGTCCAACAATTAGATCCATTTATTAATGGCAATCATTAAGCAGAAAACTCATAGCAAATTGCATCCTAGAAAGTGTCCAGCCACTTTTTTTCAATGGGAATATAACTTACAAAAACATAATTTGCGTTAGGTTAGGGTAGGTAAAATAGGTTAGGTTAGATAAATTGGGTTACTTTGGGTAAAGTAAGTTAGGTTAGGTAATGAAGGTTAGGTTAAAAGTTGACTCCAAGCCATAGTTCTTAATATTGGAGCGCGCACATTCAAACCACTGAAATGAAATGAAAATACCTTTTTCTTAAGGTGAAACTTAGGAATTCACATGATCCTTTCATATATTCACCCTTAACTAAAATTTTAAAAGTAAACTAAAATAAAGAAAATATAAATATTTCTGGTTTATAAGACTGTTTAATATTGTGTGAGAAGTGCGGTCAAACACTTGCCAACATGGCGACAAGAAACACCATCTTCCCGGACAAATATAGCAGAATGCCATTTAAACATAAATTCGGTGACTAGAAAACTAGACTGACCAATATAATTTATTATCACAATAAAACCCAACATCAAACTTAGTACCCGCGGAATTCAGCTGCTTCCAGTACACACTCAGAAAGTGAGTAGGCCTAATAAGGTAATTTTATGTTTCAGACGCTTATAAAAGTTTACATCACTACTATACTAATGTCTTGTACATTATATTTCCATACAAAAATAATGTGATTCGGCCGGCAGGGACAACTGAATTCCGCTCGCAGCGCTGACTGCGAGTTACTCACACACACAAAACCTCTTTTCAGCCCACAGGTTGGGGTGGGAGGGGTGTATAATTGCAGGAAGTCGTTGAAATGTGATCCTGCGGGTGCGGGTATTATGTCTCGCTGTATGTGTGCATAGCGATTGGATTGTAATATAACATGCACATAAAAGTACATGCCCCAGTTGAGTATATAAAGTTAATCAATTTTGCAAATTGTGTGATATTAAAAAGCATAAAATGCCAAACACGACATAGTATTCTCGTCGTAATTAAATAAAAACAAACATATAACATTAATTATTTTAAATAAAATTTCGTAATTTATAGTAAAATTACGTAATTTAAAATAAATGATGAGTAAGACCATCCTATGAAGGTCCGTTTTTAAAATTTAGGACTAATCGGAAAAATAGTTTCTTAATTCTGTATGTACCGGGAAAGCCCAAATTCGCATCTTTGGGGTGATGTATTTATAACTATAAACATAATTTTAATGAAAGAATTACTTATGAGGCGTTTACTAGCTGATATAAAGTCATTGAAATCGAAAAAATTGAAAATTTTGTTGACCAAACAACCTTTAACAATCACCGGGTGACTTACCGGAGCAGCAGGAGTGGTGTAGAGGTCCGCTGACGAGTTGCTGACGACTACGGGTTCTGAGGCCACACACTCGGAGATGATCTCTGCATCATGGTTCGATGAGGTTGTCTTGTTGGGTGGCAACACCATGTCCACTATGGCGATAGTCAGGTTCACTCTCAACATGTAGTTCACCATGAACCCGAAGAACACCATAATGTTGAGCACCTGTCGGCAACTCAGCTTGTCTGAAATATACACCCAATCCTAGAGAATGAAATTAATTGTTAGTTTTAGGTAATTTTAATTTATCAAATTTTATAGTCTATGGCATTTGTACATTTTGCTGCATATGAGTATTTTTTTCAATGGTTAAAATCTTAATTTTTATGATATTCACACTATAATAAGAGAGGTTTATGTTCTCATGAGATGAATTTCTATTTCATTCAATTACAACTAAGCCATACGTGTTGTCTGCTTTAGTATGAGGTATTGAGTATTTACTTGCGTAATTCGTTAGACTAAACGTTAATTTCCGGGAGTTTAAAGTTCATAATATGTCAATGAAGTTCATGATATAATACAATTCGGAACAACAGTAGATGAGGGACTTAAGGTGGTGCAATCGGGTTTCGGTGAGTTAATTATTTCCCAATTTAGTAATCAAAATTAGTTAATCTACCTTTCCTTAAGACAGGAAAAATATAAAATAATTTTTTTAAACCACTAAATTAGAATTTGTGGCCTTTTGAAGAGGTGAATTTGGCTGATTTTAAATAAATCAGCATTAAGACAAAACCGTTCGAAGTACAAATTTTTTTTATAACTACGTTTTTTACACACAACTGAAGGGATTACGATGGTTTTAATTTTTTTTTAATGTGCAAATATATATAATTTTAAACGTAAAAAAGGGTATTTTTTTCACCTTTAAAATTATAAATATATTTACATTTTTTTAAATATAAAACATCTTAATCCCTTCAGTTATATGTAAGAAAACATAGATATAAAAATTTTAATGTGTACTTCGAACGATTTTGTCTTAAAATCAGCTAAATTCACCACTCCATAAGGCCACAAGTTCTAAGATAGTGGTTAACTTTTTTATATTTTTACTGTCTCAAGGGAAGGTATACTAACTAATTTTGATTAGAAAATTAAAAATTAATTAACTCGCCGAAAACCGATTGCACTACCTTAAGACGGTAGCTTGCCACGCAGCCGGTCCAGGTTCGATTCTCGATATGACCCTGTGCCGCTCCCAAAAGTCAGGTAAAGCTGGTAATCCTCAGGTTATGTTAGAAAGGGCTTCTTAGCCGTAAATTCTCCCGGTAAAATAAAACATTCTTTAACTGTAACACTAACTTCGAAATATCAGTGTGGATTACTATAGTTATTGAACTATTAAACTTAATTTAGGTTAAATAACTGTTTATCATGAAGACAAATTAAAAGCAGCTACAATCTAGTACGTAATAGCAATTAATATAACAAAAATACTAGAAGCAGACGACGAAATTTTAAGATCCAAAAATAAATGCTAGTATATCAACGAACTCTAGATGATCTATAAGAAACACTATAGCGCAGCAAAATCATTGTTATTAGAAAAACTAGATCATTTAAAGACCCCGTAAAAAACAAAGTATTGCACTTGTAGTGATAACAGATGTAAACATTCCAGAAGTAGTACCATGAAATGATATGGAGGGGGGGGAATCTAAGAAGTTGCATACAGAGTAGGGATTTAAGTAAATGTTCCAGAAACATTTGCATGGCATTTGATTAATGTAAAAAGACACTAAAATGCTAGAGTTGATTCACATGGAATGAATCTTCATTCTAATGAGCTTTAGTTAGGAGAAGGTAAACAAGACTCAGATACAGAGAACTAAGTGTCAGACTTGTCATTTAGCTGAAAATCAGAACAATACTACGTGGTTCGGTTTCCACGTAAATCTGCAAGGTCCCTTAGTTTCCTTGGCTATTGGGCTTCGATATGTGGCCCTTTATGAGCTATATCGAACTCAATTAATAGCAAAACTACAGGGTAGTCCAAACTCACCCTACACTCAAGTAATCATCCATATTTGCCTTTAGCACAAGCTGTATCGGGCATCTCAAATCTAAGACAGTAATAAAGTCTGATTAGGAAATATAAAAAAGGTTACTACCTACTACTGTTTTAGTACTGTAACCTACTGTTTTGTGTTTACAGCGTATTTAATGAAGAACGCGTATTTCGGTTTTTGCCTTAAAACCTATCAGGAATGGCACTATCACTATCAGAAATAGCACTTTCACTATCAGGAATGGCACTATCACTATCAGAAATGGCACTGTCACTATCAGGAATGGCACTGTCGCTCTCAGGAATGACACTGTCACTATCAGGAATGACAATGTCACTATCAGGAATGGCACTATCACTATTAGAAATAGCACTTTCACTATCAGGAATGGCATTGTCGCTCTCAGGAATGACACTATCACTATCAGGAATGGCACTGTCACTATCATGAATGGCACTGTCACTCTCAGGAATGACACTATCAAAATCAGGAATGACAATGTCACTATCAGGAATGGTGCTGTCACTATCAGGAATGGCACTGTCACTATCATGAATGGCACTGTCACTATCATGAATGGCACTGTCACTATCAGGAATGGCACTGTCGCTCTCAGGAATGACGCTATTACTATCAGGAATGACAATTTCACTATTCAGGAATGGTACTGTCATTATCAGGAATGGCACTGTCACTATCAGGAATGGTACTGTCATTTTAATTTTTTTAATTTTAGGTAATAGCATCGTTAGCATTACTACTAGTAAACTAATTTTAATGCGCTAAAAAAACTAATTCCAATAATACAGGACATTACATAATTATTTGTATTCATTTTTTCCTATTACAAATCCATTTTGAACAGACAATGTTCATTTTAGTAATATTTATTAAATTATCTTCATTTTAAAGTCAGCAGTTTGAAAATTAAATTATAATTTTATTTATACAACATAAATGATTAAATTATGCTATAAAATTACGACTCAATGACAGTTTTGAATATTTAACGACATTCATGCAAGTTCCTTACCACTGAGTTTGCGGAAGCATCCTTTTTCCGAGGGAGTGGCCATGTCTATGCAGTGATGAAATCTGGAAAAATATTTTTTAATTATAAACAGATGCTAACAGTTAAACTTTAATTTTAACTGTTTTATATGCTAAAGTTTGAATTAGATATACAGAAAATGTTCTTCTTACTTTAAACCTTAACTCAATACATTAAAGAATATGTTTTGAATCTGGATAATATGTTCATACATATGGTCTAAATTATTAATCACATTTACCAAAGTTCCTAACAAAGATAACACTTTAACACGTAAATTTACAATTAAATTAACCCATGTTTTGCCAATCGCATTTTACTGAATCTATATATTAAAAGAATTTGCTAAATCTATTCCAAGTTCGTCCGGACGTTCTATCCGGCCGATTTGCTTAAATTTTTTTCATGGAAGGTATTAGTGCACATATAAGGCATCAGGCATTGGATTTAATTTAAGTCTCACTTACTCAAACGCAACTAAATTTATGATTTTCCAAGGGTTTTCACTAAAACATCTATATCTCAGGTTGTAATTGAGTTAGGCAGTTTGTTTTGGTCTAAAAACGCTCATGAGATCAAGTCCTTTTATTTGGGCTTTTGATCACCCAAATTGGTTGAGTCTAAAGATAGTTGTGTACGGATATTATAAGCCAAATATATACACTGACTCATTCATCACGAAATCTCCAGAACTACAAGGCCGACTATCTTTAAATTTGGTACATAGGTTTACCTAAGGCCCTAGAAAGCCACTAAGAAAGGAGTTTTCTCTCTGACCTCAGGAATCCGCCCCACTGACCTCCAAACTTTCAATGTTATTCTTACAGAACAATTATTTATTTATTTGTTTATTTATAATCACCTTTATATGATTTTACTTAATAAAATTTAACCTCTAACATTATTAGTGCCGAGGTCGAAGGTCACGAGTGCAGCGTTGACGAGGTTGGCACGCAATGCGTGCAGGAGCGTTCCTTAGTATATTTTTGATTTTGATATTTAATATGTTTGTAAAATAATTTTGAAGGACTATAGTATTTTTATATACTTGTTCCATTGGTAGATTTTGTACTAAACAATAATCTACTAATTTACATTTATACCCCGAGGTAAAAATGGTCCTACATAAATCATTCTGTTCCACAGTTCCATCTATTTAGTAGTCATTTTAGCATCACTTCCTTCCATCAATACGTTATCAGTTCCACGGCTTCTTGCCGTTGTTCTCTGATAGTAAACAACTTTGCCTAGACTCTTAGACGCCCTACTATTGTCGTTTCCAAGTTTACTTAGCGGTAGTTCTGTTGTGGCTCCACCTGACCAATGAATACACACTCTATAAGAAGGACACTCCTTATACAGCAAATTCAGACCAACTTTTTTTCTGAGATTGCTGCTTTTCGCCTTAGCCACTAGAGTTCTCCAGTCAATATTTTCCTGCCTTCTGTGCTAGGGAGATCTCGCAGAGGGTGCGAGAGAGAGCGCGCCTTCGGTGCGAGAGAGAGCGCTCGCCTTCGGTGCGAGAGAGAGCGCTCGCCTTCGGTGCGAGAGAGAGCGCTCGCCTTCGGTGCGAGAGAGAGAGAGGGAGCGAGGGTTGTGTGCGAAAGGAGAAAGTTTGCCTGGTGGTCTGTATAAAAGAGCTTCCTCTATACAGACTCTGCTCTCGCTATCCCTCTGCCACCGCGGTTTGGCCGAGATGCCACTTGCTTGAAAGACTCTCCACTACTTCATAGCCAAATGTTGAATTAACAATTTAAGATGTGATCGCTGGATGCCGAATTTTTTTTCATATTTGCTTTGATAATCAAATCGTAGATCAACCTATGATAACCCAAAACTTTATAAGATGAATAAATTATTTTGGAACTGCTCCTAGAATTAACACTGTACAAGCACTGTTGCTTTAACAATATTCAAGCACTGTTGCTTTAACAATATCCAAGCACTGTTGCTTTAACAGAATCCAAGGACTGTTGCTGTAATAAATGTAGTGTGATTATAACAATTTAATCTGTGATTCAAGAATTGTTATACTAACCGAAAGAATATACTATCATACAAATAACTAACAAAAGTAAATGGGCAAACATTTTAACGAATAACTATTGAAAAGTGATAGACTATTCAGAGATTTTAATAAATTAATTATAGAGATGTTATTGGAAAAAAAACAATGTAAATTTACTATAAAAAAATAAGTTTATTCAACAAAAATGAAAACGTACTTTATAGACGCCGAAAAAGTATTGCAAATGTTAACACAATTAACTATTTTCTATCTATGTTCGGTGACAATCAAAATTAAAAAAAAACAAAATTAAAACATTCAACTGACAAACATTATAACATACTCAGAATACCTACTAACTAAAATTAAATTGCAGCATAACCACTAACATATCACATTTACATCTAATTGTTTACGATATATGAAGTGGCACTTATGAATAACACATATATACACGAAAATTATAAACAAACGTAAACTACAAAAACATTCAGTATATATAATTACTAAAAATAACATTGCAGCATAATTATATACATATTTTATTTACATCTAATTATTCACAATATATGTTAAGTCTCAGTTATGAAATAAACATATATTTACACACACACACTTATTTACTAAGTTCAAACTGTACAAAAAAACATATATAAATACTAAATACTACATTGCAACATGATCATATACATTTCTATTTACACCTAATTACATGTAATTTATGTAAAATGACAGTTAAGACATATATAATTATCCCCACATTATTTACAAACTTCAAACTGTACAAATTATTCAGTAGACCTACTTATTAAAATTTACATCACCACATATTCTTATAATATATGTGCAAGGGGTTAGTTATGACAATTAATATATATACATAAAAACACACACACACCCGGCAATTATTTACTTAAACTTTAAACTATACAAAACATTATTAGATATCGTTAACATAATTTTTTTCTCCAAAACAGTAATAGGGAAAATCTTTTGAAACTCCCAAGAGTTTCAATGCAGCTGCATTTGTCGATCCCATATCGCAGACAGTGGCCTTTAAGTCGAGATTTACATCAAAGACTTTTTCGATGCAAATGTCCAACAACAATGCTAAAGTTTGCGATTTTAACGAGTTGTTTGAGAGCACATATGCGAGGGGACATTTCCATTGTTCATTAATACCTCGCAGCATAAAAACTGTTGCATGTGTTGCTATCTTCTGGTTTCTTCCCAATGGCCCAAGATCCTCGAATCCTTCAACCAAATCTAACTTGGAGTTATATTCCAGAGATTTTCTTAAACACATTTCATCAAACAATAAAACGCATTGTTTTTCAGTTGCAGTCATGGATTTAACTTTGACTTTCACCTTATCAAAAACTTCAGTTGTAAACCCCGGAGTAATATTGTTTACATTTATCCATTTTTTTATAAGACTAAGGCAAGGCAGTTTGAAACCCCTTCCTCTCATAAATTTGTACACGTTTGGTGCCTTGTAGTAGATTGACAGGGCCAGCTGCTTTTCTTCTTCAGTCCATTCCGATCGAGTTTGGTGTCGCAGTTGCATTGTGATGAATGTCAGTGGATCTCCAGATATGAATTTAGGTAATTTGGAAATTACAGTCTTGATATCAAACATTGTAGTCCTCTTTTTTATGAAATAAATGCTGTTGGTTTTCTTTTTTAGAAGTGATTTTTGTCTAGTGATGGTTTGTTTCAACTTCTTCCTACGTGGTGTTAGTTCATTCAATTTGTCATCATTGTTTAGTTCAGATAGAGGTTTGAATTGATTGTTAAAATCCTGAAGCGTCTCTTCACTCCCTCCAACTTCATTGTATTGATCAGACTTTGTGGATTCTTCAAAACAATCAGATTCCACTTGAGGATCTTCATTTTCGCAGTTGTCTTCTTCCTGATCAAACCAAGGAATAGGAACTGCAGCAGGGTGGTTTCGCAGAAGTTTGTTTCTCAGGTCGTTTGTAAATGCAGACCTCTTAAAGTGTTGAGAGCACAGAGTTCGATACTTCAGCTTCTTGTCTGGCAGATCCGCGAAGTCGTCTCGCCCGCAGTTGGTTACCCACCGAATGCATCTGTAAAATATATATGAATTTAAATTTATTTAATATAATTAGCAAACATTTTTCCTATTGTGATATATAATGAATAAGGAATGACAAAATGTCAATAAAGGGTGAAATTAAAAAAAAGACAACAGTTTTGGCTTTTGGCTGTAATCCTTGAAAAGATATCGTTGTGGTAGGCTACTTGTAAAATAATGAAACCTCCTAAGTTGTTTTTAGGAGTTCAACAAAAAAGAAAAATAACCGATTCAAGGAAATATTGAGTGTGATTCAAAAAATGTAATATACCAACTTAGTTTTAGTTTTCGTAATACAGGTTATATTGGATAAACCAAAACGAATTTCAAATATAGAATTAACAACCAAAGAGCTGACACAAGAAACTCTCAGTAGATAAACCTGTTACAAATCATGTTAAAGAATATTCAAAAACGTTTTTAGCCTATCGTAAAAGGTATTTTTAAATTATTAGATGAATATTCTGCCCAAAAATTGAAAAAAAACTAAACTGTCGCAAGTGGCAGTTTTAAAATCCAAAATTATTCTAGGTTTAAATGTTCTTTTGAACATATATTTATACCATTCCTTTTCATTTTAGTTCAAAAATTTGTATTTCTTAAAATATTTCACCCATTATTGAAAATTTGCCAACAAAAATTCCAACCATAATTTATTATACAACACATTAGAAAAATGTTTTTTTTTTTCATTTAACTAACAAGCCAAAATTGTTTTTTTTTTAAGTCGTCTCAGTAATAATCATACGTTTAATGACAAAATTATTGTTTACATAACATTCTTTATTTTTTTTTCATACGAATTTTCTTTGAAAAAGGCTATTGCCCAAATATTAAACTTATTTTAAAAAGGTTGGGTTGGTGATTATACTAAAATGCATACGTATTATTTTCAGTTGTACTCACAATTTTGAGGCAAGTTCAAATGTTCATTAAATTTTGCTCAACGAATTAAACGAGGTTCGCAAGATTACAGTTTGCGTGTTCATATTTTAAAATAGTGGAATGATGTTAATTTTACCATTTAGTATACAATATTCTATACAGTTCCCTGTTTTTATAATTTTCAAAATTTCTAACGAAGTGGGAAAACTACGGGTTGAAACTACTGGAAAACTACTAAATAAGGCATTTTGATAGTACTTGTTCAATTTAAAAAATAAGTATTCTCATAATTTTAGTACCAGGCACCTGCAGATAAACTTGTTCTTAATTCATTTACAATATAAAATTAAGATTATGAGCTATAGAATTTAATGAAACTGTAATCTTGAAAAGGCTTGCAGGGCTCCGAGCGAGATGATCCTCCATAAGAGCCCATGTTAAATCGGTGCACCAGACGACAAGACGGTGGACTGGTAAAGTAGGCCCTTAATTTGATTACTTCACTTACATAAAAGTAATTACGATTAGTTTACGAAGCTTATAAGGAGGGAAATGTAAAACGCCTTTTCTAGCGTTTTAGGGGTGTCCCAGTGCACCCTTAAAAATATATCAGACCATGTTTTAGACAATGTTCATTTTAATAAGTGGAGGTTAAATAACATTATCGTTCAAAGAGAAGTTTAACTGATCCAAAGTAATACACCACTTAATATAATTTAATTTTTCACACTGTTGTTAGTTCTCAATTGTACTTTTAAAGGTCTTTAAGATTAACTTTTTAATTTATTTTGGAATTAACAGTAATACTCAATGTACATTGTCTATAACCATAAAGATTTACAATTACTATTATTGTATCATTATTTTGCTCAACAATTAATTTAATGTTAAAGCAATTAGTAATAAAAAATACTCCTTACCTTTCTCGGTCGTTAACTGGAAAACTAAAGAATGACAATTCTCGGTTCTTCGCGGGCGTATTTTCACAATTCACATACGCACATTTGCCACCTGCTGACATTTCTACCGTTAACTAATAAATAAAAAAAACTAAACTAAAAAAGCTTTCTATTTTAAGCATACTAATTTAACTGAAGATACCACTAAAAATAATAAACTACTAACAAATTCAGGACAAACTATGAGATACACTATCGAGCACAACTGAAGCTCAACTGATAGTGCTGGGGGGGTCGTTTGTCAAAACAAGATTTTTGAGTTTGTTTACAATTGAACAGATGGGGTGGACAGCAATATTTCGCAGAATTTCTTATGGTTTGCCTCTTTCCGCCTCTGAGTCACACCTCACCAGGGCAACTTTCTCCTTTCGCACACAACCCTCGCTCCCTCTCTCTCTCTCGTACCCCCGACGCGCTCTCTCTCGCACCGAAGGCGAGCGCTCTCTCTCGCACCGAAGGCGCGCTCTCTCTCGCACCCTCTGCGAGATCTCCCTAGCACAGAAGGCAGGAAAATATTGACTGGAGAACTCTAGCGGCTAAGGCGAAAAGCAGCAATCTCAGAAAAAAAGTTGGTCTGAATTTGCTGCATAAGGAGTGTCCTTCTTATAGAGTGTGTATTCATTGTTATTACTGAGACGACTTTAAAAAAAAACAATTTTGGCTTGTTAGTTAAATGAAAAAAAAAAACATTTTTCTAATGTGTTGTATAATAAATTATGGTTGGAATTTTTGTTGGCAAATTTTCAATAATGGGTGAAATATTTTAAGAAATACAAATTTTTGAACTAAAATGAAAAGGAATGGTATAAATATATGTTCAAAAGAACATTTAAACCTAGAATAATTTTGGATTTTAAAACTGCCACTTGCGACAGTTTAGTTTTTTTTCAATTTTTGGGCAGAATATTCATCTAATAATTTAAAAATACCTTTTACGATAGGCTAAAAACGTTTTTTAATATTCTTTAACATGATTTGTAACAGGTTTATCTACTGAGAGTTTCTTGTGTCAGCTCTTTGGTTGTTAATTCTATATTTGAAATTCGTTTTGGTTTATCCAATATAACCTGTATTACGAAAACTAAAACTAAGTTGGTATATTACATTTTTTGAATCACACTCAATATTTCCTTGAATCGGTTATTTTTCTTTTTTGTTGAACTCCTAAAAACAACTTAGGAGGTTTCATTATTTTACAAGTAGCCTACCACAACGATATCTTTTCAAGGATTACAGCCAAAAGCCAAAACTGTTGTCTTTTTTTTAATTTCACCCTTTATTGACATTTTGTCATTCCTTATTCATTATATATCACAATAGGAAAAATGTTTGCTAATTATATTAAATAAATTTAAATTCATATATATTTTACAGATGCATTCGGTGGGTAACCAACTGCGGGCGAGACGACTTCGCGGATCTGCCAGACAAGAAGCTGAAGTATCGAACTCTGTGCTCTCAACACTTTAAGAGGTCTGCATTTACAAACGACCTGAGAAACAAACTTCTGCGAAACCACCCTGCTGCAGTTCCTATTCCTTGGTTTGATCAGGAAGAAGACAACTGCGAAAATGAAGATCCTCAAGTGGAATCTGATTGTTTTGAAGAATCCACAAAGTCTGATCAATACAATGAAGTTGGATGGAGTGAAGAGACGCTTCAGGATTTTAACAATCAATTCAAACCTCTATCTGAACTAAACAATGATGACAAATTGAATGAACTAACACCACGTAGGAAGAAGTTGAAACAAACCATCACTAGACAAAAATCACTTCTAAAAAAGAAAACCAACAGCATTTATTTCATAAAAAAGAGGACTACAATGTTTGATATCAAGACTGTAATTTCCAAATTACCTAAATTCATATCTGGAGATCCACTGACATTCATCACAATGCAACTGCGACACCAAACTCGATCGCAATGGACTGAAGAAGAAAAGCAGCTGGCCCTGTCAATCTACTACAAGGCACCAAACGTGTACAAATTTATGAGAGGAAGGGGTTTCAAACTGCCTTGCCTTAGTCTTATAAAAAAATGGATAAATGTAAACAATATTACTCCGGGGTTTACAACTGAAGTTTTTGATAAGGTGAAAGTCAAAGTTAAATCCATGACTGCAACTGAAAAACAATGCGTTTTATTGTTTGATGAAATGTGTTTAAGAAAATCTCTGGAATATAACTCCAAGTTAGATTTGGTTGAAGGATTCGAGGATCTTGGGCCATTGGGAAGAAACCAGAAGATAGCAACACATGCAACAGTTTTTATGCTGCGAGGTATTAATGAACAATGGAAATGTCCCCTCGCATATGTGCTCTCAAACAACTCGTTAAAATCGCAAACTTTAGCATTGTTGTTGGACATTTGCATCGAAAAAGTCTTTGATGTAAATCTCGACTTAAAGGCCACTGTCTGCGATATGGGATCGACAAATGCAGCTGCATTGAAACTCTTGGGAGTTTCAAAAGATTTTCCCTATTACTGTTTTGGAGAAAAAAAGATTTTCTGTTTATATGATTACCCTCATCTTCTAAAGTGTATCCGCAACACTTTGCTGAAAAGGGATTTTCTAGTGGACCATAAACCTGTGTCATGGGGAGACATTTTAGAGTTTTATGAGATCGACAGGAAATCTGCTTCAGACTGCCGAGCTGCGCCGAAAATATCAGAACGGCATGTTAACCCGCAAGCATTTCAGAAGATGAATGTGAAACTGGCAGCTCAAATTTTTAGTAATTCAGTTACGAGAGGGATGAAAGCTGCTGTTAATTTAGGACAGATGAAAAATGAAAGTAGTTTAAATACAGCAACTTTTCTTGGCAAAATAAATGACATTACTGACTGTTTAAACAGCAAGCACTTAGACGACAAAAACCCATACAAGCAGCCACTATCGAAAACCAACTTTGTTCCTCGAAATTGCTTGGAAGCCAGTATCCAGTATATACAGACCTGGAAGACTCTAGATGGTTCAAATCCTCCATGTTTTGACGGTCTCATCCAAACCATCAGGGGAATACTAGCATTATACGAGGAGATTTCTTCCAGTGGAAACAAATTTTTGTTAACTAATAGATTCAACCAGGACCCCATTGAGAATTTGTTTGGTGTTCTCAGACACAGGGGTGGTTACAACAGTAATCCATCTGCAAAGGAGTTCAGACGGAATCTCCAGCATGCTATATCCATCCGTTTACTGGACCCTCCTGATACTGCAAATTGTGAACCAGATGGCGACGAAAATCTTCAAGTTCCATCAGTACTGCCAGTCGAAGAGCCACAAGAAGTTATCAACTCAGTCGAGCCTCACACCAGTGCCATCGCTTCATCCAACTTAGCCCCACAATGTAACACTCAACAACAGCTAGATCAAGATCACGTAGAAGTAACGGCCTTTGAAGATAGTGTTGTATGTTACATATCCGGTTGGCTAGGGAAAAAATGTGTGGAGAAATTTTCCTGTGAAACGTGTAGGGCTACTCTTCTGAAAGAAAACTCCTTCTCTTTTATACCCCGTGAGTATCTTATCCTAATGAAATCGTTCACCAGACATACCGGAGAATTAGCCAGACTTAATAAGCCTTCGGATCTTCTACACAACGTTGTAAAGTCTCAAGCATTGTGCTTTGCCCAGCTTTTTCCTAAGGTGATTGCCAGCACTGAAGTTGCCAAGACACTGGTAAAAGAATTGACCTTACACACTGAAGAGACTCATCCGCAGTGGTTGATTGAGTGTAAAGTACACAAGTTGTTTATGATAAAGCTGTTAGTGAGATGTAAGATGTTTTACAGTGTAAAGTGGAAATCGAACGACATTAGAGACAAGGCTTTGTTAAACGTAAGGGTAAAGAGAGTGTCAGAGGATGATCAAGTGAAACTGAATAAGAAGCTTAAAAAACTCTGTCATGTATGACAGGCTACTGAAAAAACCAACATTGTGGATGTCTGCTAACTTTCTTCTTAATCTTTGAATATGCTTTTATTTCTTACTTGACACCATGTTTAGATTGTACATAATTTAATAGTGTAAATAAAATATATATATTATTTTGCTGCGATGTATTTTTTTTCATTAGTCTACAATATTACATAGTTGACATATTTTGTATATAATTTGTATATGTTTAAATAATTTATGTGTAGGTTATATATGTATATATAATTTTTTCATACCTGAGACCTAGTATCGAAATTTGTTTTATGTAAATAAAATCTGTGATTATGGTGCGATGTAATGTTTTGTAATTATGTTAACGATATCTAATAATGTTTTGTACAGTTTAAAGTTTAAGTAAATAATTGCCGGGTGTGTGTGTGTTTTTATGTATATATATTAATTGTCATAACTAACCCCTTGCACATATATTATAAGAATATGTGGTGATGTAAATTTTAATAAGTAGGTCTACTGAATAATTTGTACAGTTTGAAGTTTGTAAATAATGTGGGGATAATTATATATGTCTTAACTGTCATTTTACATAAATTACATGTAATTAGGTGTAAATAGAAATGTATATGATCATGTTGCAATGTAGTATTTAGTATTTATATATGTTTTTTTGTACAGTTTGAACTTAGTAAATAAGTGTGTGTGTGTAAATATATGTTTATTTCATAACTGAGACTTAACATATATTGTGAATAATTAGATGTAAATAAAATATGTATATAATTATGCTGCAATGTTATTTTTAGTAATTATATATACTGAATGTTTTTGTAGTTTACGTTTGTTTATAATTTTCGTGTATATATGTGTTATTCATAAGTGCCACTTCATATATCGTAAACAATTAGATGTAAATGTGATATGTTAGTGGTTATGCTGCAATTTAATTTTAGTTAGTAGGTATTCTGAGTATGTTATAATGTTTGTCAGTTGAATGTTTTAATTTTGTTTTTTTTTAATTTTGATTGTCACCGAACATAGATAGAAAATAGTTAATTGTGTTAACATTTGCAATACTTTTTCGGCGTCTATAAAGTACGTTTTCATTTTTGTTGAATAAACTTATTTTTTTATAGTAAATTTACATTGTTTTTTTTCCAATAACATCTCTATAATTAATTTATTAAAATCTCTGAATAGTCTATCACTTTTCAATAGTTATTCGTTAAAATGTTTGCCCATTTACTTTTGTTAGTTATTTGTATGATAGTATATTCTTTCGGTTAGTATAACAATTCTTGAATCACAGATTAAATTGTTATAATCACACTACATTTATTACAGCAACAGTCCTTGGATTCTGTTAAAGCAACAGTGCTTGGATATTGTTAAAGCAACAGTGCTTGAATATTGTTAAAGCAACAGTGCTTGTACAGTGTTAATTCTAGGAGCAGTTCCAAAATAATTTATTCATCTTATAAAGTTTTGGGTTATCATAGGTTGATCTACGATTTGATTATCAAAGCAAATATGAAAAAAAATTCGGCATCCAGCGATCACATCTTAAATTGTTAATTCAACATTTGGCAATGAAGTAGTGGAGAGTCTTTCAAGCAAGTGGCATCTCGGCCAAACCGCGGCGGCAGAGGGATAGCGAGAGCAGAGTCTGTATAGAGGAAGCTCTTTTATACAGACCACCAGGCAAACTTTCTCCTTTCGCACACAACCCTCGCTCCCTCTCTCTCTCGTACCTTCGACGCGCTCTCTCTCGCACCGAAGGCGAGCGCTCTCTCTCGCACCGAAGGCGCGCTCTCTCTCGCACCCTCTGCGAGATCTCCCTAGCACAGAAGGCAGGAAAATATTGACTGGAGAACTCTAGCGGCTAAGGCGAAAAGCAGCAATCTCAGAAAAAAAGTTGGTCTGAATTTGCTGTATAAAGAGTGTCCTTCTTATAGAGTGTGTATTCATTGACCTGACTGAGGACATCGTTCTTTCTTCCGTTGGTCTCTGATAGTAAACAACTTTGCCTAGACTCTTAGACGCCCTACTATTGTCGTTTCCACGTTTACTTAGCGGTAGTTCTGCTGTGGCTCCACCTGACTGAGGACATCGTTCTTTCTTCCGTTGGTCTTTGATAGTAAACAACTTTGCCTAGACTCTTAGACGCCCTACTATTGTCGTTTCCACGTTTACTTAGCGATAGTTCTGTTGTGGCTCCACCTGACTGAGGACATCGTTCTTTCTTCCGTTGGTCTTTGATAGTAAAAACTTTGCCTAGACTCTTAGACGCCCTACTATTGTCGTTTCCACGTTTACTTAGCGATAGTTCTGTTGTGGCTCCACCTGACTGAGGACATCGTTCTTTCTTCCGTTGGTCTTTGATAGTAAAAAAACTTTGTCTAGACTCTTAGATGCTGTACTATTGTCGTTTCCACGTTTACTTAGCGGTAGTTATGTTGTGGTACCACCTGACTGAGGACATCGTTCTTTCTTCCGATGGTCTTTGATGGAATATTATTACCTATTTTACTAATAGTATCAGTCCAGTTTCGTACATAGAATGGTCAACATATACTCGTAGTATTTTCCGACAAATATAAACAAGCATTGCCCGTCTTCACGTTCTACAACATTAGATTCGATGTCGGCCATTTCCAAACAATTGTATTTTACTCACTGGTCCTCATTTATAATTTAGCTATTGATAGTATTGATGATCACCGTTTTAATAATAAAACTAAATTTAAACTAATAGTTATACAGGGTGAATTTTTTTTAGTGTGCCACCATAGGGATCTTTTATACCTGCAGAGGTACAACTAGCTTGAAATAGGGGACTTTACCTACTTTTTCTTGATTGATAAAAATATGCATTTAGCGATTTTCAAAAAAGCCACTATTTTCCAAAATGTCAAACAGCTTTGTTTATGGAACACTATACATATTTTTATATTTTCTGATAACAAATATAATTTTTAGATTTTTTATTCTTTGCATTTTTCTCGTAATATTACCCGTTCCCAATTTATGAACACTCAAATAGTTTATAACGGCAACTTTTGGAATTTCAAAATTGATTTAACAACCATTTTTCATTCTGTAATATTAGGATGGTGGCTTAAATTCATAAATTTTAGCTGTCGTAAAGGTTGAATAAAATAAATAAAATCAGCTCAAGACTATTTTTTAATAATAACCGTGTTTCTATTAGTAATTTATAAAACATTTGCTATTTCTTTTTTCAACGTAGTTTCATAATTAAATATATTTGTTATAATTAAATTGCACTTAATTCAACATATGTAAATTAATATAACAAGTGTGTAATCAGAACACAATATAGTTTAAAATATTCAATGACTTAGCTCCATAAATAGACACAACATTATTGGTATAAAATGTTTGAAAGAAACCTTGCATACTGTCGAATGCGTGTGGGAAAGTACACTGGATTGCCTGTAAGGTTGGATCTGTTTGTTTATCAGTAATAGTAAGGTTATAAACATAATAAATGTTTACGTCAGGTGTTGGCCAGTCTAGTGGATAAGCCAATTTTTATTATTGCTGTATTATAAATAACCTCAGTTTTTAAGAAATTTTATAAGTTCAATTCACAAATAAACTTTAGTCAATTTGCAAATCAACTTCTTTAAAAAACGTTTTCTGTATGACATTTTAAACCTCGTCATATTCATTTTTATTATACGTAAGAAGACATATATAAATAAAAAAGTAAATAAAATAAAGTACACTAAATAAATTTTATTCGTATTAAAAAAACGGATATTAGAATGTAAAAAAAATAAATTACACTAACCAAATGCAATATTCATTGTAACCACAAACTTGAAAATCGCAGGTCTTATTTAACATTATTTGAACAACATCGTGGAGTAAACAATAAACATTGCTGTGTCTAAATCATTTACCGTATGTTTGTATTAAAACCAAACAAGTCCAACCTTACAGGCAATCCAGTGTATTTTCTCACACGCATTTTTAACACGATTAGAGTCTGTCAGCTGTCAGTATAGTGTTCCATAAGAAAAAAAGTCAAGTTGTTCGCCATTTTGGAAAATAGCGGCTTTTGTTAAAACCACTAAATGCATATTTTTATTAGTCAAGACGAAGCATGTGAAGTTCCCCATTTAAAGTGTGTTCTATCTGCAGGTTTAAAAAACACCCTATATATTTAAAACGGTGTGACAGCATTATAAGGTAAACACACACCCAGTATGAAAGCTGATTGTAAGCTAAAAATAACGTACAACAGTAAACGTACACTTACAAGTACTTCGCTAATCTCTAAGTGCTCTAGAGAGGTACATTCATAACTAAGTCTTATCAGACGACTTCACAGATACCTCGTATCGATCTTGAGTCTAGGTAGAGTGGTTACCGATAGATCTGGCAAGATCTTATACAATAGTGTTAGAATCATCGAGGTGTTGAGTCTACGTATCTGGCAAGATCTTATACGATAGTGTTTGAATCATCGAGGTGTTGAGTCTACGTATCTGGCAAGATCTTATACAATAGTGTAGAATCATAGAGGTGTCTACATATATGGCAAAATCTTATACAATAGTCTTTGAATCATCGAGGTGTTCAGTTTACGTATCTGCCAAGATCTTATACAATAGTGTTTGAATTATCGAGGTGTTGAGTCTACGTATAGGACAAGATCTTATACAATAGTGTTTGAATCATCGAGGTGTTGCGTCTACGTATCTGGCAAGATCTTATACAATAGTATTTGAATTATCGAGGTGTTGAGTCTACGTATAGGACAAGATCTTATACAATAGTGTTTGAATCATCCAGTACATATCTGGCAAGATCGTATACAATAGTTTTTGAATCATCGAGGTGTTAAGTTTACGTATCTGACAAGATCGTATACAATAGTGTTTGAAACATCGAGGTGTTCAGTTTACATATCTGGCAAGATCTTATACAATAGTGTTTGAAACATCGAGGTGTTCAGTTTACGTATCTGGCAAAATCTTATACAATAGTGTTTGAAACATCGAGGTGTTCAGTTTACGTATCTTGCGAGATCTTATACAATAGTGTTTGAAACATCGAGGTGTTCAGTTTACGTATCTCGCAAAATCTTATACAATAGTGTTTGAAACATCGAGGTGTTCAGTTTACGTATCTTGCGAGATCGTATACAATAGTGTTTGAAACATCGAGGTGTTCAGTTTACGTATCTGGCAAAATCTTATACAATAGTGTTTGAAACATCGAGGTGTTCAGTTTACGTATCTGGTGAGATCGTATACAATAGTGTTTGAAATATCGAAGTGTTCAGTTTACATATCTGGCGAGATCGTATACAATAGTGTTTGAATTATCGAGGTGTTGTCTACGTATATGGCAAGGATCTTATAAAATAGTGTTTGAATCATCCAGTACGTATATGGCAAGATCGTATACAATAGTGTTTGAATCATCGAGGTGTTAAGTTTACGTATCTGACAAGATCGTATACAATAGTGTTTGAATCAGCGAGGTGTTGAGTCTACGTATCTGGCAAGATCGCATACAATAGTGTTTGAAACATCGAAGTGTTCAGTTTACGTATCTGGTGAGATCGTATACAATAGTGTTTGAAATATCGAAGTGTTCAGTTTACATATCTGGCGAGATCGTATACAATAGTGTTTGAAACATCGAGGCGTTGAGTCTACGAATCTGGCATGATCGTATACAATAGTGTTTGAAACATCGAAGTGTTCAGTTTACGTATCTGGCGAGATCGTATACAATAGTGTTTGAAACATCGAGATGTTGAGTCTCTCTGGCAAGTTGATTAATCTGCCATAGCTGTCTACGTTAATCTGGCTATTTGATTAACTGAACAGCTGATTTTGAAGATTTTTTGGATGCTTTTATTTAAATAAAATAAGTGCTCCGTCTGCACATTTAGAAATGTAATTAGTATAACATCTGTTTTTATTTGGGTGTGTTTTCACATCCTTTAATTTTAATTTTTTACATCAGACATAACAAAGAGAAAGGGAAGAAATTTTTTATTAACAATTCTAAAGCACTTATCTATACATTAGAAACTTGAGAGGATGTAATCAGCAACGTTAGATCCGACATTAGTGTAATACCAGTGGGCTTGAAATCAAATTAACAGAAGAGGGCACATATTTTCAAAATTTTCAATATTGGTTTTTGTTTTCTTCTTTTAAGGACAGTCTTGGAACAACAATTCTACGGTACTCCATTTAAGCTAGATCCGTGAAATTCAGCTATTAGGAAACCACTACGCTCAAATCATTAGGAAAATTCATACACTTATATAACTTTTTGAGGCGAGTATTTTACCGTCGATGTCTGTTAGAATAAACGATTTTATCTGGGTAAAAAGGTTTTCTTTACCGACCTCTGATGTTTCTAACTTTTAAAGATTAGATGTGGGCCTAAATTTCATGTAAGTGCAGTGATGATTGTTAACTATAAAAATTATAGTTATTTTAAAACCATTCTGACTTTTGCAATGCATTTATGTATTTACTGCAATAAAAACTGATTTGATTTAAACTGTATCGTACGAAGATAAGAACTATATAACAATTGATTCACTTACGATAAAACACATAATATTCAATCTATATAGCACTGCTTAATTTTCTACGGGCATAAAAAAAATCTTACGGTCTGGCCCAGAATGATGACGTCACTTTCTGTGTGCTGTCGTCATAAATCACCCAGATATAGACCCTATAGATTTCCAAATTGTAAGGGTGTTAATGCATCCACCAAATGAAATATAATAAACAATCTTAATTTAAAATAAGCATTTTTTTCATCTGAACACATTCTTTAACCTACAGTGTTTTAAAATTTATAATGATTCCTTGTTTCGTAAACGTATTCCAGCAGAAATAATTTGTGTTTAAACTGTTCAAGATAGCGATATACAATACAGTATTGTCATATAGATTCATTAGGCACTTTCTACTTAAGTACTCAGTGTTGATAGTATAAGTGACAATGTGTCGATGTACAATATCGATAGTAGTAGCCTATATCGATTGCAAACTGTCGATAGTAGTATATCGATTGTACAATGTCGAAAGTAGTATATCGATTGTACAATTTCGATAGTAGTACAGTATATCGAGTGTACAGTGTCGATAGTTGTATCGTTTGTATAATGTCGATAGTATTATATCGATTGTACAATGTTGATAGTAGTTCAGTATATCGATTGTACAAAGTCGACAGTAGTATATCGATTGTATGTCGATAGTAGTATATCGATTGTACAATGTCGATAGTAATATATCGATTGTACCATGTCGATAGCAGTATATCGATTGTATAATGTCGATATTACCAAATGGATAGTACTACGTAGGTGTCATTCATTATTATCACTGTTATATGTTAATTAAAATATTGGTATATATATATATATATATATATATATATATATTAAGGTCAAATATTATTACACCATATGTCATTATTTTTAAAAAATGATCTACGTTATTGTTTGCGTAACTTGAATTAATTTATTTACATTTAAGACGTAAATGTAATATTACAAAATCACGCGAAAACCTAATTGACAAATAAATATATTTCACATAGAATTTAATTACAACCACTAAAAGAAAAAATTAATGAAAGTAGTCCATATTCTAGATTTGAAATACAATAATAAAAGCTTTCCACGTCAATTAATAAATATTAGCTGCAATATATTTTCAGTATATTAGCAATATATTATAGTCCGGAGTAAATTGCAAGTGTTAAATAACACGTTTACAACACATATTCTGGATTCCTAAGTTGAGGTTATAACATGAAAGAGTTAAGAAGTTAACTGCCATGAGTATTTTCGCTATGTTCCCTGTACTGCCAAACTAATACACCGTTTGTATTTACATGATGTATGTTTAGAGACAATGTATACGTTAAAGAGTTACGTTATATAAAAAAATTTGATGGGGGTTATTTTGGTAACGATCGGGTAGGCAAGAGTCTTTCAATAAATTAAGCTACGTAAAAACTCTTGCCGACCCGATCAGGTTACTCGCTGATTTCATAACTTGATCATCATTTTCTTCGTAAGTTCGTACAGCTGACTTAAAACGACGCGCTCAGCTGTTGTTCCGTCTACCAACTGACCTAGTTCCCGAGTAAATCTAGTTTCGCGCGCTTTACTTTACAATGTAAATTAAAGTTCCTGTTGTTCTGACGATGTGTCATCAGTCTGATGTGTTTATTGTGCGTAGCACGTTGTAGTTACGGTGTTGTTTCTAGTTTTGTTAACAATGAGTGACCGTAATCTGAATAATGATGTCATTAACTGTTTCACTTCCTCGTGTCCACAGAGCCAAATCGTATAGAAAGCAACAACTATGGGTGGGTAAGTGACAGTGAAACTGACAATATCGGCTGCGAAAAATTTAAAAAAAGTTACTACACTGTGAGGAAAGTGACAAGAAAAGCCATTTTTATTTAAAGATTGCTTTAAGAACATCCAAAAAATTAAACGGACAAGTAAAATATGTAAAATTTATTATGAGTGTTAAAAAAACTCAGCCATTTTACAAAAATTGCTATGCTTTTCCAATAAATTTTCTAATAAACAAAAACCTATCGTATTTTGATTTTATCCCAAAATGATATACAACCAATTGTTCAGAATGCCTAAAATAATAATGTATTATTTATTTACAGCTTATTTTGCATATCATAACCATAACTTTATATCTTACTTCTTTACAAAATTCTAAAATAAATATACCTATCATATCGGACCTGCAATATTAGTGACCATAGAAAACAAATACATTATTTACTTATGTATTGAGTGCCCGTAACATATATTCTCCGCGTGGTAAATTTCTTGTCTTTTATATGGTGCTACTTATTGCTGCTAGAGTGCGATATAAAGCTGCCCACAGCTTTTTCTTAAGACCACTGCAAATTGTGAAATACCGACCCGATCTGGCAAGCGGTGATCGTAAACCCGGCGAATACTGCCGGTCCGATCGGGTCGGCGTGGCAGTTAAAGCTGGCCACACACTAACGACCCGATTTGACCGGCGGTGATCGTAAACCCCGCGACTACTGCCGGTCCGATCGGGTCGGCGTGGCAGTTAAAGCTGGCCACACACTAACGACCCGATCTGGCCGACGGTGATCGTAAACCCCGCGACTACTGCCGGTCCGATCGGGTCGGCGTGGCAGTTAAAGCCGGCCACACACTAACGACCCGATCGGACCGGCAGTAGTCGCGGGGTATACGACACCGCCGGCCACACACTAACGACCCGATCTGGCCGGCGGTGATCGTAAACCCGCGACTACTGCCGGCCAGATCGGGTCGGCGTGGCAGTTAAAGCCTGCCACACACTAACGACCCAATTTGGCCGGCGGTGATCGTAAACCCCGCGACTACTGCCGATCCGATCGGGTCGGCGTGGCAGTTAAAGCTGGCCACACACTAACAAGCCGAGCACTGATTGCCAGCTCATCTGCTCTGTTCGGAGTTACGGGCAAACTTTGTCACAACTTTTTCACCCCGAGCCGAGCGGCGAACCGAGAATCACATCATAACATTTTGTCCGAACCACAACTCTGGGAAACATAGCCTAGGCCTACTAGAAATAAAAACATACAGTAAGTAAATATATATATAATTTATGCTAACAAATTCTGGTTATAAAAAAAAACTTCAAAACTTTGAAATGCGTTGAATAACAAACACGACAAAAATTTAAGTGATGAGGTAAATACCAGACGGTGATCAATAACAATTCAATAATATAACAGTACCAGGCTTCGTTAAAGCAAAGATATATTATTTATAAATTATAATAAGATAATGCTGAGCGGCTTTTGTACCCCTCGATAAACATCTTTGTATCTTCTTCACTCCACTCCATCGCTGAATTTTAACAACTACACTAAACTTACAACAACCACACTAAACTTATTAAACTACTCTAAAATTAATACGACTACACTAAACTAAACAACTAGTTTTATCAAAAAATGGGCTATCAAACAATACTGACTGACAATAAACCATATTATAGATGTAGCGTGCGACTTTTGCCAGAACTCCACTTGAAGCACTGATTTTAGGTGTTACAGAAGGAAATTACAGGTAAATCATCTTGTGAAAAATCGGTCCGATGTGTGCGCAGTGGAAGACGTCGCCAATGCGCATGCGCTGGCACGTAACAGCTCAGTCATTCCCTGCAGTTTCTCGTAGGTTCGCTGGCTGACAGAGTACTACGCGCGGTTCTAAAAACATTAGCTTTAACGTTTAGTGTCACGAAATTTATATTAGTTTTAATTTTTTAGTTTTGTAAATGAGTGTTTAGTGTCGTAATCGTTTAGTGCATAGTATATATAGTTTCTGGAGCATAATGAATGTGCAGCCGGGTAGTAGTACTAGTAAATCAAATAAAAAAAGACCTGTTATTCATAGTCATACGCGAAGTATTATTTACAATGTATATAGTTATTTAAAGAAGAAAAATGAAGATTTATCGGAGAAGAAGTTGCTCTCAGAAGTGGCAGAAGCATGTGGAATATCCCATAGTTCTGCATATAAAATCGTCAAGGAAGCTGCCCAGTCACCCGGACAAGAAAAGAAGTTCGTAACGCCAAGGAAAAACAGACCTAAGAAAAGTCCAATAACGGGTTTGGACAATTTTGATTTGTGTGTTGTGCGACGGACAATTAACAATTTTCACATATTAGAGGGAGAGAGGCCCACTTTGAAAGGAATCCTTCGGGTTCTTGAAAAAAGAATTAACTTTTCGGGTGGAATAACAAGTCTGAGGAAAGTAGTTCGCAATCTCGGATTTAGATGGAAAAAAACGGAAACTAACAGAAAATTGTTGATTGAAAAATCCGACATTAGATTAGCTAGATTAAAATACTTGCGTAAGATAAAAGAGTACCGTGAAGAAAATCGTCCGATCGTTTACAATGATGAGACATACTTTCATAGTTCTTCCTCTTCCGAAAAATCATGGACTGAAAGTGAATCGGACGGATTAAAAAAACCAGTGGGCAAGGGACAGAGAGTAATTGTGATTCATGCTGGCGGGGAAATGGGCTTTATTCCAGGTGCTCTCTTAATGTTTAAGTCTGGAATGAAGAAAGGCGATTACCATGACGACATGAATAAAAATAATTATACTAAATGGTTAGAAGAAAAGTTAATACCAAATTTACCAACAAATAGCGTGGTTGTGATTGATAATGCTCCCTACCACCGGGAACAAATAAACCCAGCACCGACTTCGTCCTCGTTGAAAGCTGATATGATGAGATGGTTGTCTGAGCGAGGGATTCATTATACTTCGAATCTACTAAAACCCGAATTGTACGACCTCATAAAACAACACAAACCAAAATTCGTAACCTACAAGACAGATCATATCTTAGCAGCAGCCGGCCATACAGTACTTAGACTTCCTCCTTATCACCCTGACTTGAACCCGATTGAAATGATATGGGCCACAGTCAAGTCACACATTAAAAAGACAAATATCAAATTTACAATAGATTCTGTAACACAACTTGCTTTGGAAAAGTTCAACTCCATAACTCAAGAAGAATGGAAATCCCGATGTTCACACGTAGAAAAGGTAGAGGACGAGTACATTGCAGCCGAAGGGATGCTGGACAATGTGACAGAACGTTTTATCATAAACTTAGATGAAGACAGTGACAGTGACTGTGATAGTTTATGTGCCAGTGGTAACGGCGAAGATGGAGGTGGCACCAATGACGTTAGCTTCAGTGATGGAGATGGAGCCATGAGCGGAGTTGAAGACATGGGAACCGAGAGGGAACTGTCTTTCGACCAGTTTTAGACCAGGAACGAAATATTAACATGTGAGTTAATATCGTTTAAATTCCAAATTTTCTTTAGTGACACAATGTTAATTATTAGAGTAAATTATTAATTCAAGTTATTAGAAATATGTTTAGGTTTGTCGCTCATTATCTCAGTAAAATTAAGTTAGTTTAATCTAAACTGAAAACATAACAATGAAATAATTTACTCAGATTAAACCCTAATAATAAACATAACAGAAAATTAAAAATTAGTACATAATACAATCTTTCTGTTGGTTAATTGATGGAAAGTTTTTTTTCAACAAAATAATTCACCAAACTTTACCATTATCATTGAATATATACCATATGCGATTATTTTGGGGCAGTCCAATGTGTTGTTCATTTCGTTGAAGGGCTAATTTGCAGCGGAAGGGATTGGAATGTGGACTTCACCGCTCCTCGACGGCTGGCCACGCCTATTGTTTTATTGCTCCGTGTCACTGCACCACCATTGACTAGCCGAAAATACGCAGCCAGGCTAGTAGCGCATTGTTGTTTCCGCTCCGCTCCTCACTCCCCACCACAGACACTACCGCCGCCACGCAACCTGCGCGAGGCGATTTTTGTTAAAGTGATTCTACTGTACGTGAGGCTGTTACGAACCTGCCACACACTACCGAGCGCCTAGCCGTAACATCCCTTTGATGCGTCGGGGAAACACCGACAACTGATGGCTCGGGGCTCTGCTCTTCCAGATGCTCGCCACGACGCTCGGATCTACCACACACTATCGTAACATGTCAAAATCTGTTACGGTTCGGCTCTCGGGTCGATAGTGTGTGGCGGGCTTAACGTGTTTTATGTGAAACGATATTTTGAACAATAATTAGTCTGTGCGCGTGGCAGTGTTGATACTAACCATAATAGATATTTAACACTTGTTCATGACAACTCTGAGAAGACTAATGTTTTCATAACAGAGCCCACACTTCATTCCTCACATATGTCCAGCTGTCACTGGCCGTGCGCACAGACTAATTGTCCAGTAAGTAATGGGAAAATACTGCCTGGAGTCTCACTAATTCTTAAAAGGCTAAAGTTTTTTAATCAATTTAATACTTATTTATAAATATATTACCTCAAATGGTATTTCTTTTTGTAACTAGCTTTATATTTTTAAAAGTACACCTCACGCGAATTTATTTGACTTGAAAGCCAATTTGAATAGTCATAGTTAACTATTTCCTGGTAAATAATTCTTTGTAAATAATTACTTACTAGAGTAGAGCCTAGTTATCCAACATTCCGTTTCAACCGACATATCCGTCCCGAAATCGAGACCGTAAAAAACATCTGATTTTCCGAGGTAGTCGAGACCGGAACTAACTTTTATACAACGAAAATCTGTTAATTTGTTACAGAATTTGATTATGTAGTACATGTACTGTATTACATGAATTACGCAACAATGCATTACAGCAATAAGTAACCGGTCAGCTTCTGTATTTTTGAATGAGCAGATACAGTATTTTTGTTGCTTACTGTCCGACATTACGTTCAGTTTTAGCGTGGTCAGTACCGTGTTAGTGGAGCGAACACTACTTATAAGAATCGGTTTTTTAGACTCGTTTATAAAGTTAATTTATAACTGTTTAATTTTATATTTGGTACCTTTTTTTCATTTACCTTTCATTTTAGGTATTGTTAAATAAATCTACATTTTGCAACTTATACATTATACTGTACTGAAATCTTATAACTTTGTATTTCTTATTGTTATCAGTTTTATTTTGTGTTCTATAACCCAAAGTAATGGTTTTTTAAACAGTACTAAAGTGTTAATTCTTAGTGAAATGCATTAAAGTACTTAGTTATACAAAAAATAGCGTTTTTATTGCAAATCCCAATTATCCGACATTTTCACTTATCCGACGACATCACGGCCCGTATACGTCGGTTAAGCGAGGTTATACCGTATTGACAACACTAAATTGTATCAGAAACTGTATATTCAAATATATTCGCCCTGTGTAAATATTTAGATTTCATTTCTCTCAACTTAACAATATTTTACACATCCCCTTTATATACTAAATATGTTGTAACGCTGAGATGCAACACAAATGGAAAGTTTTCAAATTAAAAACCATTTAAAAGAAGATATCGTGACCAATACGAAGGCCAATGGACAGATTAATTGAAAAAGTAATAAAAAGTGTTTGGAAGGTCAAGAAGTTCATTCAACAGGATAACGATTGCCTGATGTGCGTTCTGTTGTCTGCTAAAGTGTGTAAACAGACTCAGCGTCAGCGACCTGGCTTGTATGGGAACTTCTAAGGAACAATGACGATATGTTAGCCATTTAAAACACTTATGTGAGTATCCCCCACACAGTAAGTGGGTATATATCCGTTCACGTTCACGATAATTTAAAATTGCATTTAAAGCTTAATTTTTAATTATTCTTTTGAAAATATTAATTTACAAAAAATCGACGGAACGAAATAACATTTTTGTAGATGGTGGTGCCACCTTATACAAAATAAAATTTATTTAAAACATCCTTTAACAACTAAAGTTGTAAGAATACAACAGATAATAAGAGTCTGCAGAGGCTGCCGGCCATGTTGGTTTTAATCCCATAAGAACAATGTTATTTTATAATCCAACATACGATCACGCGTTTCCAAATTGAAAAGTTATTTTTAAACGGCTTTTTCAAACAAATTGCATTTGATCAAGATGAAATTATACGTTGAAATTTCTTTGTGAATTCCTCATTAGTTTGATGGAAAATAATATAAAAATATTGAGTTCAAAGTTTTTATTGTCACCTATTTTTCAAAACTAGGCGTATGGATACAAAATATCAAAACCAAATCCAATGCACAATAAGATAACGTTTAAAATGACACCTCATACACAACTTTTGATCAAAACTAACGAAAAAAAATGGATTCACAAATAACATTGTTCTTATGGGATTAAAACCAACGTGGCCGACAGCCTCTGCAAACTACTAAAACCATAAAAAGAATATGTCTTCATTTTCATTTCCATATAATATTGATTTTTAAATTTTGTTTTCCTAAAATTGCAACTGAAATTCAATCACGTGTATGGTATTGTACTTGACAGTTCTTTTCTTAATTTAAATACAGTACAAGTAAGCGTCACACAACACAAATTTATTACAATATAAGCACAAAATGCACAAATATACTACAATACAAGCACAAAATGCACAAATATTATGGTGATCGATTTCGGTGAACCACGCTCACCTTCCTCAGACCAGAGGGA
>JAQJVL010000948.1:0-224404 GCA_035578905.1 Stictocephala bisonia | reverse complement strand
AATGTCAAATAACAGCATGTCGGATAACGAGGCTCTACTGTAAATAGTAGTAACATATTATTTCTAATTTGTTAATAGACAATTTTTGTGAAAAATTGGTTTTAGCAAGGTACTGTATTGTTCTGTTTCTTCTTATTATCTCACTAATAAACAATTCCCATTTATATTTATAAAGCGAATTTCCATTTTTAGTCAATATGATATCAGTAACTAAATAATTCAACAAATATTTAATGAACCATTAAGTATTAGTAAGTGAAGCGTTATGCCAATAAAGTGTAATCATAGTAGGTTTTAAAGACCCATCACTACATTTTTTCAGTTACAATTTACTCTATTAAGAGTGGCAATAGCGTTGACACTTGTTCTCACTTACAAGTAAACAGTTGTAAGTGGCAAGTCATGTTCCCTTCAAAGGTCAATGACGCCATTTTATATGTTATTGTCGACTATGTATAGTTTGGGTATATGATATTTAATTAGGTTATCAAATTAGATCTTGTATTTTACTAACTTGTCTTTTTTGTATTTTAGTAGAATAACAACGTAAAAGTTTCAGGGTTTAACCTTTCTAAATGAGGTTTTTTATAAGTAAGTTACTAATAATTTTTATTTTTTACCAAACACAAGAATGATTACGAATATTAATATGTTTATAAACAATAGGCTAAAGAAATAATAGCTAAAAAATGAGAACGGAAAAGTTGTGACAAGCAGAAGTAATCAAATATGACAAATACTGGAACTATTACATCTTTCCACCTGAGCCAAGAAAGCAAAATAATCAGATCGTGCATTAGCAATTCTAATTATTGCCAACCAACTGCAATTATGAAATTAGCTTATATATATATATATATATATATATATATATATATATATATATATATATGTGTGTGTGTGTGTGTGTCTTACCCATCATGTTAGAAATGAATTTGCTTCTCTCATTTGGTGGTATCCACTTGGCAGCCATTGGGTGCATTGCCGGCCATGTTGCTCCCTAAATGAACAATTTAATAATAACATATGAATATTTAATCTACTATAATTTATTTAATAATCTATAATTTATCTATTTTATAATCTATTATTAATATGAATATTAATCTATAAAGACTTGTATACTCTTTTTAAAAATGTGATCCAATATTTAACCTTATATGTTGTACTTTTTAGTCACTTAAAATAACACAAAATTTATGTTGAGAAGACTTCAATATTCTTTTAAAAAATGTGATCCAATCTATATCAAACCTTAAATATTGTGTTTTTTAGCCATAAATAAACAGAAACCCATGGGCATCCACTGCATAGTTCATAAATGTGTGGGGTATGAGAGCAAATGAATTATTTTGTAGTAAAACTAACAATCTATATATAAGTGCAAGTTGTTATTTTTTTTTTTTTTTTTTTTTTTAACTTTACTTGCCCAATTACATGGTTCAGCAGACCTGTGCATGAATTTATTCGACAAGTGTAGTACCGACCGTTAGCTTAGTTGGGCTTTGAACTAGACAGTCCAAAGCATTAACCACTACTGTCGGATTCAAAAAGCGATGTAATCCAGATTGACCAACTAATAGAATATAAATACTCATCTGATTCTGTTGCGTTGTACACCAAAATTTAGCTTATTTAATTTTACGTAATGTCATATGACTTACATATTTTTTTGAAGACGATAAGAGTTTTTTATAGCAGGTAGAATACAAAAAACACGTTATTTTAGCACTTTTCTAGCAAAGCTCAACTTAAAAAATGTCTAAAACAAAAGTACTTATCTAATGATAAGTCAGTGAAACTTTAACCACATGTGAAGAAAGTTGTTTTTTGTAGTCTTTCTAAATTATACAATTTTACTCTTTTACAAAATGTTCTGTTGTAATTTTTGTAAACCCTTGCCATCTTAAAAATGGCTGATAATACAAACTTCCAAAATGGTTCAAAAATACCGGATTGAAAAATAAAGCAAGATTATAAAACGGTAAGTGCGATAAAAAAAAATCGTACGATTTTATATCACATGATAATTCAACAAACATCAATGTGCCGTAACACACGCGACCGACCGAGTTACCGGACACGGTGTTGCCACGTCATGCAGCTGGACTTCCACCCCGTATTAGGGGACTTAAGCTAGGAATGACAGGTATACATGTTACAGATAAAGGCTCTATAATCACCCACATTTACTAGAAATGTGATAAGTTCATCCTGCAAATCACCAATTATAATGGGTGGCACTCATTTTCACGTTACATTCAGCTTGTTACATGTGAAATTTACATAATTTTAAATCTTGTAAATAAGTTATTTTTTAATTTGACAATCTTTTCAGAGCAATAACATTTTTATACCTGTGGTTGGAGGTCCAAAGCCCTGACAAAAGGTGATTAAAAAATAGTTTACATTTGGATAGAAAACATGAATGATTAACTGTTCAGTACCATAAACATTAATAAACCTTTCATGCACTGTTTAAATACTTCCAGGCGCATGATTCGGCAACGCTGAAATGCTCAGATTAAACTATTTTTTAAGTGCTGAGTCTCAGGATTTGTTTACACATGAGCCCACATCGATGTCTGTTGAATTATCATGTGATATAAAATCGCAAGATTTTTTTATCGAACTTACCGTTTTATAATCTTATTTTATTTTTCAATTGGGTATTTTTTTAACTATTTTGGGAGTTTGTATGATCAGCCAATTTTAAGATTGAAAGGGTTTACAACAATTACAACAGAATATTTTGTAAAAGAGTATAAATTCTATAATTTGGACAGACTACAAAAAACAATCTTCTCCACATGTGGTTCAAGTTTCACTGACTTATCATTAGTTTTTTGGTTTTAGAAAGTTTTAAAGTTGGGCTTTACTACAAAAGTGCTAAAGTTTCGTGTTTTTTTTTTTTTTTTTATTCTACTTGCTATAAAAAATTCTTAAAGCCTTAAAAAAAATATGTAAGTTATATGACATTATGTAGACTTAAATAAGCTCAAATTTTGTGTACAACACAATGAAATCAGATGGATATTTATTTTCTAGCAGAGGTTCAAACTCGAGTACATTGCTTTTTGAATCTGACTGTAAGTTATCATACCTGCAAGTAGAGCAAGACAGTTACAGCAACATGCTAACTTTTTTATATATTATACAAATTCAAGACTGCTCAGTACTTCTATGTAGTGACATAGTGTCCTTTCATGATAGAAAATTGCGTTTTTACCCTTTAGGAATAGAATTTTGAACAAATCCTTTTTTAATGTGCCTGTTATAATATAAAATTCTCCAAATGTGAATCAGGCATTTGTTCTGGAGGTCTTGTGATGAGTCAGTCAGCCATTGAGTGCGACAGTCGGTCAGTTGTATTTTCTTTATTTAAATACGTTGAATATGTTAAGACGATTTATGCTACAGGTAGGTAACATCAGCTGTACAGCAGACTGCCCTTAAGCAATTTAAACTTACTGTAAAATATAAATGACCAAAGTTTCCTCTTTGCCGCTTAAATCCTGTTTAAGAATTATTGACAAGGAGCGAAAATCGAATGAGTTACTCTCAATTACTTTCAAATAAACTGATATGAAATAATTGTTACAGATTAAATTTAAGTCAATTTATAAACTTCATTGAAGGGGGCCTTCTCCGATGGCACATATTTTTAGCTGTTGACAGCTGCCAAATTGAACTAATTTGGAATGCCGCTTCAACTGTCTCGTAGGACCCCTATCTTGCCACTTGCAGCGAGACAACAACAATGGTTTAATACGATAAATAACTCAACAGAGGATGCTGTCATCACTTGATAGTGATCTTCAGTGTGTTACTCAACACCGTCATCACAATGCTGCAGAATGGATCGCTTTGTTGATTCATTACTAAAAGTGACTCTTTGTTTAAATGAGCAAGTTAAAAACTATAAAAATAACAGAAACTTTTGAAAACTCAACAAAAATATCCAAAAAGAAGCGCCAGTAAGATGTACAAATAAAGAATTGTCCCTCCTTACTCACACACACTTGGTGACAGTTGGAAACAAAAACATCTGTAAATTTTATTTCATTTGAATTTAATGGTATTTGTATTTATGGAATCAGAGCAGAGTCAATAATGTTTTTCTAGTAACAGAGTTTGCATATTAACCAATAATCATCATTGTATTGTGATTGGCTTGAAAATTCTATAACAAATTCTCTATTCAATCAATTAATAAGTTTAGACTAGAATCGTTTATATTACTAACATTGAAAATTATTATAGAAATAGTAATTTGAACAGTAACATAATCTAAGAGATTATAATGTTTGCATTTATCTAGATTAGACTTAGAATTTTTAGATTTAGATATAAGAACCTGACAAAACTTGTGCATATTTTTTAAATGAGTATTAATATGAGTATAGGATGTGTGTGGATGACCTGTGCTTAGTAACAGAGTTGTAATTATACTCAGATAGAGCCACTTATTAACAACCTAATTAATGGCAATTAAGGGACCTACAGTTTTACGAGGAAGCCAAAACACATGGACTAATACAGTCTGATTTTCGTTTTACTGACATGCATGATAGTCTCAGTTCTCTACACAAAACAGTAACCGAATACTGGTCACCTACCAAATTTCTGTAGTCAATAAACAAATATTCTTTATTCATAATGGTATAGAAAGTGTACATTGAATAGCGTATTCTTAGAGCTAAAGTCTGAATTAGAACAAACATAAAATTAAACTTAAACATTAATCCTGTTTTCAGTGAAATTTCAATTGAGTTTATATCAATTAATTTTGAAACTCATCAATAGAGTGTACGGCTAGATCAATCAAATATTGTTTAAGAAGCCTTTTAAATGTTTGATCATCCTTCTCATTCTTTAACTGTGCTGAAAGTTTTCTGAAGAATTTATTACCACCTTATATTGGTTTTAATAGTGTCCACAATAAACAACTAAATCTGAGTCCAGTCTTGACAAATTAAAAATAATAATTGAGCAGCACTTCCATTAAATTGACTTTAATAATTAATAAGATTTAGTGGATAGTGTTCCTTAGGATTTCTTCCTTTATGAGAAAACTAATGTTTCTGATATTTGATGGAATTTCAACCATCTATAAGTAATATTAGATAATACCTGGTATTTGACCATAAGCAGTTTATTAATCACAGGGGAAAATATAATGCTATTTTTATGTTATATTTATTAATTTACTTACCAACATTAAAATTTGAAATTAGATCAGGTTTTAACAATAAATTCAAGGGCTCATACTCAAACTCTATTTACCATTAATTAGAAAATTAACAAAATTATTTCAGACTGAGTTTAAATTTTAATTTCATAGTACACCACAAAACTCCCAGCCCAACGTTTCATATTATAAACCATTCTAATGAACAAAAGTCACAAAGTGATTAATATCTCTGAACTACTAAGTAGTACAGATGTACACTATAATTAACGTATTATAAACTATTCGTTAATACCATTTGACATTATCACAATGGAAAATCAACAATAAATTTAACAATTGATGGTAAACTTTACCTTTTTGTTCCGCCACCAATCTTCAGTTTTTTCTTACACTACCGGTTTCGGAGACTAATCTCCATCTTCAGGTGTTCACTATTCACTACATACTAAACCATTAGAGTTTAAAATACTTGAGTTTGCATTTTTTGAATCACTAACGGTTGTTTTAGAGGTGAATCAAGATGAGGGTGGTATTGCCAACTTTACAGATATAATTTGGTGTTATGTTATGTTCTTTGCAGGCTTTGTTGAATTTAATACTTTGGATGGTATTGTGTAGTTTTAGTTTGGTTTTTCCGATAGATTGAATTAGTTTTGCTTGGTGTGCATATGAATCCATGATTATTCTATCGTTATTTTATCCTGATTGGTTACTATCAATTGTTAATATTAACCAATCAGGATAAAATACCGATAGAATAATCATGAATAAATTTAACTCTAAAGTCAGCGCAGAAATTATGTACAACCGAGTTTGAAGGTTATTTTCTAAGAAACTAAGAGAGGCTTACAAAAATCTAATCACACCTTTGTTTTCCTTGTTTAATTGTTTGTTTTAACATTTGCATTTTAAATTATATTATGAGTACCAATATTTTTTATCGTAGTTGGAACAAAAAAGGACCTGAATTTTAACTAGTTTTCACTATACATCAAATTTACACTGTTATTAGTCAACAACTCATTAATATATCACATTTTTATAGTAATTTTTTTTTAAATCATTGATAGGAATGTTTTCTATAATTTTTATAAAGTTTAGAATTTTAAGTTTTAGAGTAAACAGGTTTTTATCAATTCCCTGAAATTTTGCTTTCTTGGCTTATAGAGATGGTAAAATTAATTACTTGGTCTTGTTGTAATCCTTATGACATGTATAATTACGATACATAAATTTCATATTTGTAAATAAATGCAGTGATTAATTTCAATCAGTATAAATTTATTTTAAATTAATTTAAATTGATTTAAAACCACTAAATTTACTTTCACATATGAATGTGATGTATCATAACTATAATGTCATGAGACTTACGAGACCAAGTAATTAATTTTATGACATCTAGAAGCCAAGAAAACAAAGATTCAGGGAATTGATAAGAACTTTTTTTCTCCTAGAGTTAAAATTCTAAAATTTATAGAATTTAAGAAAACATTTAGAACTTATAGAAGCATTATTATCAATTATTTATTAAAATATAAATGCAATACATTAATGAGTTGTTGACTAATAACAGTGTAAATTTGATGTACAGTGAAAAATATTCAAAATTCAGGTACTTTTTTTTTCCAACCTGGATAAAAAATATTAATACTCGTAATATAATTTAAAGTGTATACGTCATAACGTAGAATTAAACAAGGAAAACAATGGTGTGATTAGATTTTTGTAAGCCTCTTAGATTCTTAGAAAACCTTCAAACTCGGGTATACATATGTTCTGCGCTGACAGTAGATATACACTTCAAAACAGATTCATCATTTTCTACGTTACAAAATAATTCAATGGAAATTTACATTCAAGTTCAATTATGCAAAACTTGGAAACTACCTCGCTCTTCATACATTCACCATTTCATTAACTCCATAAACCATAACCATCACTTTAACTTATACACACTTACTTGATAGAAGACATTAATTTGCACTCAAGTGTTACTTATTGTGTATTGTCAATGCCATTAACACGTACTATAAAACCAATTTCTTATTATTACAGTCAGTTGCAAGCAGCTTTCTATTTGTAAGAAGTTCAAGTGTATGTGATGAAAAAGCTATCAAAGAGATTTTGAGCCTTTTTTTTAATTAAGTTGGGTGTTTATATTTACTTATTCAGCGATTGGTTTTAGTCCAACCAATACTTAATTGGATTATAGGATTCTAGCCTTAATAATTCAACTTCAGGCTAAAGTTTATTAAGTTACTTTTTAATATATTAGTTTGGTTACAAACGTGAACAATTTTTTCTCTCCCACTGTTAACTAGAAGTTTGGGGAATGTTCAAATAAGCACGTAGGTCATGTTACACCTCATTTTTAAGGCTCTTAAAACCTTATTATTTTATGAAAACATTTTCAAATTATTCTTAATCCTAGGGACAGAGTGGCCCAAATGTAAAAAAGTTTGTTTTTTAAAGTCGGTGATATTGTACTGTAACTCTTCTGTGTATCACAACGATATACTGTACATTTTTTATCAAATACTTACCAATTACTTGTTAAGTAACAAGGAACAATTTATATAATTGTATACATTAATACATTAATTTGTGATACATTAATGAGTTGTTGACTAGTAACAGTGTAAATTTGATGTATAGTGAAAACTAGTTAAAATTCAGGTACTTTTTTGTTCCAACTACGATAAAAAGTATTAATACACATAATATAATTATTGTTATAATATATTATGTGTATTATATATTGTTAATAAGCATTATTATAATAACAATACGATTGGACAATTAATTATCTCCCCATCTTCAAAATTGCTAAAAATCATTAACATTAAAAAATATAGATCTAAGGAAACAGCTGTAAATATGACCCTATGCCATGTAGCACATTAAAGGACTTTAAAAATCAGACATTTTCTTATGTAACGTTTTTGCCATGTCTCTGTTGGTTTTTAAATTGTAGACAAAAACCCATTTTTTTACATCAAACTATATCCTAGCTGCATATCAAAATAAAGGTCTCCAAAAATAAAACATTTCTTTTATTTTTAATGTTTTGAATATACGGTATTACGGTTTTCAAATGGCAGATAAAAACAAGTTTTTTACTTTTCCTTAGTTCATTATTTTCAGTTTTTACTTTATTTTACAAGTAAATAAACTGTTCAATTTCTTCTACGCTAAATTGTATTGTATTTATTGATTTTTACAATTGTTCAGCTTTCATTTTTTTATGTATAATGTGCTTTAAGATCTAGAAATATTATATTCAATATATAAGTTAACCCTAATATGTGAGTCTCAATCCTTGTTCCTTAAGTATTTCTATTTATTTTACTTGTACTTACAACTATTTGTAGGGAAGGGGGCCGCAATGTTGTTCGCTTACGCTCAAAAAATGTCTACATCCAGCTCTTGTTATAATGAAAATTTGTTTTAAATTATCTGAGAAGCTAATAGAAGAGGTGGTTTTCTAGATTTAATTCACACACACCCAGCAAGTTGTGGGATATCTTGTAAAATGGGGAAATTCAGAGTAGACAAGATCAGTGCCTACTGATACTTCAAGACTGCCGTTGCAGATGCTAACATCTTTCCACTCCCTCTTTGGGTGCATTCCTAGGAAATTATTGAGCGACAAAATAAGTTGCTTTTCTCCGTTATAAAAATCTGGAATCATAAGAAACCATTCTGTTAGGGATGTCAATTCCAACTAATAGAATTTAAAAGCGTCATGACACAAACCCAATCATAAGATTGTGGAATACATGTCCCAAAAATGGATTTCATTGTTATGGATTCTCTCTGAGCTAACAAGTATTCAAAAAGTAATTATGGTTTCAACAAGAGTGTGAAGGTGCGTTGTATTTAGCTTTGTGAGAAAAGATAACTTTTTTCTTTTTTAATTTTATTTTTAGCAGTCATAATTAGAAAAATAAGCTATCGTATAAGAGTAGCATACAAATGAGTTTTCTACTGGCGTGCTACACTACAGTCAAACAGTGGTACTACCATTGTTTACACTAGGAGAGGTGAACAAACTTACAAGCATGAAGCCGAGGATGATCCTAGTGATGACGACAGTGACAATGCCTATCCGAGCCGCCAGTGGTGTGATGAAGGTAACCACAGCCGCAGTCAACATGGAGTATCCAAAGACCCGACGGGCACCCACCAACTCTGCCAGTCGTCCTCCAGGAAGTTCTGTGCAGACATAGCCCCAGAAGAAACTACCAATGATGATGTTCTGCTGCTCAGTATCCCAATCAAATTTTGAGCTATAGTCTATCTGCAACAAAATCATTGATGCTCATTTGTTTTTGTACATACTGATTGATGGAAATATTTATAAAATTACATAGCAATGAGTATATTTTGTTGATGACAATATTTATAACCGCTTTATTACTAGATATTTGGGATAATATATTATTGATATATAGCATATTACTGACCCACATAGAGACATTATATGGAGATTGAAGACTAGCGATAGGTATTGTTAATTAGTTATAATATATACATAGACAGTACAATGTCCCAGCACTTTCTTAGTTAATTTACAATATGGGTCCCAGATTGTGTTATGTGTATGGAACAAGCCCACATTACCTTCATATTTAAAAATAGATAAGTGCTGTACTTTACAACTGGACCAAGTTCTCCTCTAACTGAGTAATTTAAAAATTATAAATAGCTATATTTTCAATACAAGTTAACGTCACACACCACAAATTAATAACAATATTAGTACAAAATATTATGGTGATAAATTTCAATAACCACATTTTCCTTCCTCAGGTCAGAGGGATCCACTAAATAAATGTAATTTTTTGTACAATAGTACAACATATTTGACATGATACTAGTACGTAAATGTATATATTGCATTTACATAATATCCAAAATCATAAAGGTATATTTATATTTATTCTTCTATCAACCTGTAATACTGAACAATTTGTGTTGTAATATGATTTAATGTTTATTCAGTGTGTATTATGTTGAAACGAGTTATTTATTTTTCCACACGTCTGCCTAAAAACAGATATAGGATGCAAGTTTCAGACATTAAATACAATGAAATGCTGATCTGGTAAAACACGACAAAAAAATTTATAGAGTGGTGTTTGAGATGAAGGATAACATAATAAGATCTAGATTATTAACGATCACTATTGCTGATGTAGCATTCAAAATACAAATCAATAATTTAAATACGAGGAGCCTACTGTGAACTCGAATAGTATAACTTGTGCGGTCATTAACCTGTTGAAAGTAGCTTCAAGGTAACCACGCAAGTTACTGTACTATCGCTGTAAGTGCGCACAAGTTCACTCGGTTGACACACCTCCGAGTGCAGCTTCTCAACGTAACGTGGGCGAGTGCTTATCATATGGGATGAAGGCCGCGTCACACGCTCTCTTATCTCTCTATAGACACGTCTGATTGGTTCTTGTTGCCACGACATGACAATGTCCTGATTCGTAACCTGGCCCTAAAAGTATAGTGGTCCGTACACGTAACGTGACGAGTGCTTATCATGTGGTCTCCGTCACTCTCGTCACATGATCTCTTATCTCAACAGACACGTTGTCTTGATGCCACATGACAATGCCCTGACCTGTAGCATGGCCCTTACACGTAATGTGACGGGTGCTTATCATGTGGCCTGCGTCACTCTCATCACATGCTCTCTTATCTCAACAGACATAATGTCTTGTTGCCACATGGCAATGCCCTGACTTGTAGCATGGCCCTTACATGTAACGTGACGGGTGCTTATCATGTGGTCTGCGTCACTCTCATCACATGCTCTCTTATCTCAACAGACATAATGTCTTGTTGCCACATGGCAATGCCCTGACTTGTAGAATGGCACTTACACGTAACGTGACGAGTGCTTATCATGTGGTTTTTGTCACTCTCATCACATGCTCTCTTATCTCAACATACATAATGTCTTGTTGCCACATGGCAATGCCCTGACCTGTTGCATGGCCCTTACACGTAACGTGACGGGTGCTTATCATGTGGTCTGCGTCACTCTCATCACATCCTGCCTTACCCCTAACAGACATGTATGTCTTGTTGCTACATGTCAGACAGGTTAGATAATTTAAGAATGGTGGCTCTCTTTTATATAAGTCCCTCCCTTAACCAATCACGTCAGAATAAAAGATGACATATTTTTAATGAATTTTTTTTATGAATGTTTACATAAAGTTAGAGGAAAGTTTTATATCAAAGACCTTTTGTATCCAATAAACCCGAGTAGAGTCAATAAAGACAGTGAACCTTCACCTTCACTGCGATATTCCTTGATTATGTCACCCGACGAGCTCTCCTGAAGCTCAGCCGAAGGTCATCATAAAAACAATTTCTTCCTTTATTTGATTTTTATTTTTATAAATGTATGATACCCGCTAATTTTCTAAATCTGTCCTCTAAAAGAAACTTAGATTGTCTTTTAGTTACCGTAACGAAAAAATCATACGAAAAACTTAAAAGTACGGTCAAGGTGACTTTTCACGTAAACTAGTGTGAATACTCTAATAATTATTACTCACGTATACATACACTATTACTCACGTATATATACTGTACGTACAACAAGAGACGGGAGGTATCACACACATCTCACATGACGTCATACAGGCGAAGTATCAGCTAAGTGGAACCCTCTCCTCCCCTCAATAAAAAAAATGCTCAAACCCCAAAATTGGGTAATGTTAAACTAATAGACCCAAGTGAGGTATCAAATTAAAGTTATTCTTCTCTTAATTACTAATATACCAATCAGATTTTAGAAAAGACTGTGTTTATGCGCTTCACTGCCCTAATAACCAAATTTCATGGTCAAACTAAAGAATACTGGGAAGTTCGTAGGCCGAGGCGACATGCCGAGATCCACAAATGGAACTATAGCAGAGCGTCTTGGCGAGGCCGCAGGCCGTGTTACACAAAGGGGCTAAAGGTAGAGTTTACAGGCGAGGCCGCATGACGAACTTCCCTCACGAGCGTAGCGAGTGACGCAGTTGTCACGCGAAGCGTGCAGGGGTGGCCCCTATTAAACACAAACATAAGTATTCTAACTCCTGTGGTTATAATTCAATATATTATTAGTAAATAGCTTGCTTACAATTTATTTGGCTAAATTGACTGAATTCATGTGATTAGTAAATTTAGTTACCAATAGTTCATAATCAAATCAGCTGATTCACCCGTGTGACGTCACAGTCTACTACGCATACTCACCATGATACCCATCGTCTGTTATTCCAGACAACGTACACAATTGGTCTGTTGTTACCGTGGTGTACACTAATTGATGACGTTTCTCAACTCTATGACGCAATCGAGTAAACCGCTATCTTTTACTATCTTACATTATCATTACCTATATAATTCTCAGACGGAGATCTACCACACGGTCATGTGTTCTATGAAGTAGTCATAAGATCGTCAACCCCAGATCGACAGACACTCCAACCTCCGTGTGTTAATGACCTCCTGTTTTGGCAATCAACGTTTGAACAAAATAAACTTATCTTACTTCAGTGATTTACTACAAACGTAGTTTAAATGTTAACATTTTACAACTATTTTTTGTTCCAAGAAAGAATGTTTTGAACAACTAATAATTATTTTCTCTCAAGTAGCACGGTAGTGATATATAAAGTGGCCAAGTGCTAATTTGCTATCCATTTTTTCAGCTGTTCTCATGTTTATTTTTATGATCGGTTGTTAAAATCGTTAAATGATAATTGCAATGAAAATCTGCTATTTCTTGATTACTGTTTTTCCAAAGAAGGCAGTAACACGTTTATGTTCGTCAAAATGAAATCGTTATACGACAGTTAGGCTGCCAAACACTCTTTAGAGTGCTAAGGGGAGCGAGGGGTCATCGAAAGTAGCGTGTACTTGTGCTGAATGGGTGATGAAATGATACATCGATGGATGCGACGAGCTGTTGAAGGGCTACGATATATACCAGTAAGATGAGATGGTTTTGAATGTAATTAACTGCAGCAGTTAAAATTATTTACAGAAACGGAATTATAAATTAGCGTATGAATAAAAAATTACTGTTCTTGCGATTGGACAGCCCAATGTTCTCTTTCGATTGTTGTTTAATTTTATTCATCCCTTACATCGTCTTTAATCCAGCGAGTTCACTGGCGGATATTTTGTCGTCATACCAACTTGCACGTCAAGAACACTGTCACGAGAGAGACCCCTGCAGTGTTTACACACAGATAAGCAACCCAAGCGCGATTTTCTCAGATGAACGCTCCGATGCAACGTTTCTCTCCGGAGCAAAACATAACATTCAGTAATGTATCAGCTGCTTATCTACAGGAATGACACTGGATCAAGCCTTTCTTCTATCGTCGGAGTTCTCTCATGAGCCAAGCCTATTTAGATCTGGAGGCTGTATCTGATGTTTGTGAAAATAGCTAAATTAACACGTTTTTAACAACTATACTCGGTGTAATGGAACTCTCGACTTGATATGAGCGCACTTAGTGGCGTCTGAGTAAGCTCCTGAGGTACGTTGCCGTAAAGAGCAAGTTGATCTGGCAATCTCAGACTATTTATAAACAGTAAGAAACAAAAATGTATATGACGATGTAAAAATAAGAAAATCCACTTTAAAATGCACCCAAACCCACATACACGAGCGAGAGTTTATTGTACACGGAAGGATAAAGAACTGAAACGTGACAACTTTGCAAGGGCGAGAAGGCGTTGTTATGGTTACGACTGGTCAATATCGTCACGTTAGAGGACGACAACTTGCTCGTTGTTCCAGCACTTGCTGTAAGAGTGCTCTGAAGAAATCGGGAGATTCAGAAAAATGTTATAACTGCTATCTAAATCAAAGTGTTTCAATGTTCTATTTTTTCCGATACAATATTAGTGATATCAAAATTAGCTTGTACCCTGTCTAAACTATTCAATGTTAATTTAGAGGATTCCCAGTGTTTACTGAGAGAGTGGGTGACGTTCAATGAGAGAGCACAATGTTTACTACTGAAGCCACGCAGTTTGAAGCCATGTCTTATTCTGGCTGAAATGGACGTGAAGAAGTTGATCAATCATTTACCTACAGTTTTGCCTTTCCCTGGAAGTCCATGTTGTCATAACAGTGCTAGCCATCTAAGGTAAACAAGAACTACAATACTTTCACCAGCAATTGACACCATGAAGAAGTCTGCTGCTTAGGAAACGGTTATCCGTTTGTGTTGTTTCGTGTTTATATACACGTTTAACAATTCTCCATCTTACTTTACCTTGAACACTTGTGATTAAGGTAGAAAACTTCACTGTAAGTAGAAATTGTGTCAAATGAACTGTCATCAACCCATTTGGGTTTCATGTATAGGTAGTCTATATTTAAATACGTACACAAATATGTAGCCTGGTATGAATTGTGGCACAGCATATATACATATATATATATATATATATATATATATATATATATATATATATAACAACCCGAGTATTCAGGGCTGTCCTATCACTCGGCAACTTCAACTTCAAAAAGGTTCTACAGTCGTTCTTCATAAACAAACCGGTGACCGCTGTAATTCTGTATTCGATAATACACACACTTTAGAGAAACCATGTGCATACTTGTATACAAATAAATACAAAAATATGGAAAGGGGCCCGAGTATTGGACACTGAAGGACTTTTGCACAACGAATTTACTTACTTTCACAGTATGATAGTGTAGTTGTTTTTGCATTCATTAAAAAATTAAGAATTTTATCTTGAGAAGAGATACAAATATGTTAATTAGTCTAGCTCCATTTGATATTGAATAATTCGGTAAGGTGAGGCTGAAGAAACCATTCACTCCCACAGTCATGGAAAATGATCTAAACTAGACAACATCTCAGTAGGAGAAAGATTCTGTGGTCACAAGAGAAAGGCTGATCCAAATCAAAGTGAATTGGCTTGAGTCAGATTAAATGCTATGTTAAGACAATATTGGACACTGCTTCTTAAAATAACATGCGTGTCCAACAAATGCCAAAGCCCTAAAACAGATTAAGGCCCGACAAACCGACAAAACGACTCATCAATAACTTTAAGTCGAAGTCGGACAGCTGAGAAGCTAATCAACTTGATGTATGAAGGAGGGTGACAGTTAAGTCTTACAAATTACAAACCGTCCAATATTGTCACTATTATTATTTGATATTGCAGTTGTTCAACTGTTTATTCGGGCATTAAATTACGCATCTTGGATTGTTGTTTAGTTCTTGTTTAATTCTTCTTCTTTAATTCTTGTTGTTGTTTAGTTTAGTTTGGTTAAATAAATTGACGTGGCGGAGTTAATTTTATGCAAATATAACAAACATCTATATTTTACTTGATGTTTTACTTAGAAAACGTTATGAAAGGTTTGTCAGAAAGTTGTCTTCGTCTAAATGAACAATAAGAAGAGTATAACTACTGTAATAAAGAATTTTTAAAAAACATTAAGAAGTAGCCGTTTCTTGTTACAGCTGTAAACTCCAATAATGTTTAGCCTTTTACCAAAGACAATCACTTACGAGGATTAGCCAAAAGATATATATTCTTCATTATAATATTCTTCATTCTACCATTAATACAATACAAACAAAAAATACAAATACCACATCCTTTTTTATTTTTACGATACCTTTTTATGATAGTAGTAGTATCGTTCTGTCTAAAACTTAAGTTATTTCTTGATTCCCCTTTCTCTCCACCATTGTTTCTGTCATTGTGAAAATGGTATTTTCATGTTCTGTAAACCATCAATTTTCTAGTCTTTCCAATTCCCAAAATGCACATCATTCCTGTATTTTGCTAACTACCTTTTATTTACGTCTTCAGATGATAATTTAGAAACAAGCACTCAATACCAGAATATGACACATAAATAACTCAATATAAATAAAATAATGAACATTAACTAACAGGACATTAACTAAATAACTATGCAAAAACATTTAAATTAAATTTATGACATATAAAAATAATTCTAGCTCCGAAGAGTTAGATTCACTTACTAAATTTTCCTACGACTTCAGTGCACTCCTACAGCAAGTGCTTGAACTACGAGCAAGTTTTGACTGCTGCGACCAATGACGTGATTATATTAGCCAGCCGTAACCATGGCAACGCCTTGTCAATTTACATGGTTGTCTGCTTGTTAATATGTGTGAATTTGCATGGCTAAGAATTGTATGACCACGGCTTTTCTTGTTGTTTATTATGTCTTGTAAATGTGCCATTCTTTTTTACTACAGACTGTGTCCAGCAGCGTACTCTTGACAAGTCGGGATATTCATTTAGTCGAGTAAAATAAGTAAAAATTCACAGCTCGTCTAATTTATTAGCGTTTTGGAATAGATCACTTAAATTCAGTGGATCTCGAGTTTTGTAAATTTTGTTTTCGCAATCCAATCAAATTTTATCAGGCCAATTACTAAAATTTCTTCTATAATCATATCAAAAATGGACAGTTAGTTGATATTCGATCAACAACCGAACCGTAATTTAGCAATATTTAATGTTTTAATCCCATTCATACCATATCAAGGACCAAGCTATCAATGAATTGCAAATCTAATCATGAAATATAAAAACTGTGTACTTACTTAACAAGAAATCTCTGAAACTACGTAACAGATTTTGATGAAATTTGGAGATAAGTTAGCTTTTGTACCCGCACACCCCTACACGTGCAGTGGTATTGACCCACCTGCCCACCCTAAACGTGGAGTGGTATTGACCCACCTGCCTACCCTACACGCACAGTTGTATTGACTCAACTACCCACCCTACACTACAGTGGTATTGAAAGGTTTCTCGAAATTTCACCGTAATGGGTAGTAAAAGCCCTTAACGTTTTTTTTTTTTTTTTTTTTTTTATATAAGGTATCATTGGCATTAATTTAATAATTAATTAATTAATCGAAAAACTGCTACAAAAAGTATAAACATGACACAAAAATTTGGTTTTCATTGCTTAAATGTTTAAGGTTATCTCTACTTACTCTGACATTATGGCACTACTTTTCATCCCCATAAAGTAAATTTATAGGGGTTTCTAGACTATAAGGCTTTGTTATATAGAAGAACGATAGCAGGCTGAGCTTGTTATATTGATGATTAGATAGAACTACGGAGGGAAGAGTAAACAAACGTAGAGAACCACCCCGTAGCAAAGCAAGGTCTGTCGGCTAGTTAACGTACAGGGTGGAAAATAAATATGGAAACGCTTTCACAACAACGTTATTTTTTCCAAAGATAATTTGATGATTTATTTTTTTAATAATTGTGTTCCATCAAGTATAATTTTTTATCAGAATAATTTACTTAAAACTGTTAAATAGTGGAGAAATAATATTGTTCTGATTAGTTACTTTGACATTCAAATGACCGCTACTCTAGTAAGGATAAAGATTTTGAAGTCCGGTTTGCGGTAATTAATTTCTCTTAAATAGACCTTTCATTTGGTACCAAACTCAACCTAGTCTTACATTGAAAATGTTCGTTCAACTTCCCGTGGACTGTCCCCTTAAATTATGAAATATCAGTAGTGGCGTCAAAAAGTGTGTTTTTTGTAACCGTAATGATGTACAATATTTCACTTTTACAAGTGAAGTCATACAAAAGTTGTGAAAGCATTTCCATATTGTTTTGTACCATGTATTTACATTAAATTTAGAAGTTCATTTTGTTGTAATTTCCAAGGTTGTAGTAACAATGAATAATTAACACATTGTTATATATTACAGCGCGCCAATTTACGTGTAGATCGTGTTCAATGAACTTACTAAGTGAAGTAACATTGTTTTTGTCTCAGACACATTTGCGATGTAACCAATCATGTTACGCATGGATGGATCCTAGGTTGCTTGTTTACGCCGTACAAACGTGATACGTGAACTGGAACTACTCGTACCTGCGTCACTGACAGCAAACCGGTTTGACAGGCGGCCTTGCGTGACGTGTAACGAGAGAATATGTGTAAAATTAACATTGGTAACGCCGTAGTTGTTACTTATAGCATATATGGATCCTAAGCTGATTGTTTACGCCACGTCAGTCTAAGTAGGCCTACGTACAAACGTGGTTTTGGAGCTGGAACTACTCGTAACTGTGTCGCTGACAACAAACCGGTTTGACAGGCGGCCTTGCGTGACGTGTAACGAGAACGAGAGAATATGTGTAAAATTAACACTGGTAACGCCATAGTTGTTACTTATACCATGGATGGATCCTAGGCTGCTTGTTTACGCCGTACAAACGTGATACGTGAGCTGGAACTACTCGTACCTGCGTCGCTGACTACAAACCGGTTTGACAGGCGGCCTTGCGTGACGTGTAACGAGAACGAGAGAATATGTGTAAAATTAACACTGGTAACGCCGTAGTTGTTACTTATAGCATGAATGGATCCTAAGCTGCTTGTTTACGCCGTACAAACGTGATACGTGAGCTGGAACTACTCGTACCTGCGTCGCTGACAACAAACCGGTTTGACAGGCAGCCTTGCGTGACGTGTAACGAGAACGAGAGAATATGTGTAAAATTAACACTGGTAACGCCGTAGTTGTTACTTATAGCATGAATGGATCCTAAGCTGCTTGTTTACGCCGTACAAACGTGATACGTGAGCTGGAACTACTCGTACCTGCGTCGCTGACTACAAACCGGTTTGACAGGCGGCCTTGCGTGACGTGTAACGAGAACGAGAGAATATGTGTAAAATTAACACTGGTAACGCCGTAGTTGTTACTTATAGCATGAATGGATCCTAAGCTGCTTGTTTACGCCGTACAAACGTGATACGTGAGCTGGAACTACTCGTACCTGCGTCGCTGACTACAAACCGGTTTGACAGGTGGCCTTGCGTGACGTGTAACGAGAACGAGAGAATATATGTAAAATTAACATTGGTAACGCCGTAGTTGTTACTTATAGCATATATGGATCCTAAGCTGATTGTTTACGCCACGTCAGTCTAAGTAGGCCTACGTACAAACGTGGTTTTGGAGCTGGAACTACTCGTAACTGCGTCGCTGACAACAAACCGGTTTGACAGGCGGCCTTGCGTGACGTGTAACGAGAACGAGAGAATATGTGTAAAATTAACATTGGTAACGCCGTAGTTGTTACTTATAGCATATATGGATCCTAAGCTGATTGTTTACGCCACGTCAGTCTAAGTAGGCCTACGTACAAACGTGGTTTTGGAGCTGGAACTACTCGTAACTGCGTCGCTGACAACAAACCGGTTTGACAGGCGGCCTTGCGTGACGTGTAACGAGAACGAGAGAATATGTGTAAAATTAACATTGGTAACGCCATAGTTGTTACTTATACCATGGATGGATCCTAGGCTGCTTGTTTACGCCGTACAAACGTGATACGTGAGATGGAACTACTCGTACCTGCGTCGCTGACTACAAACCGGTTTGACAGGCGGCCTTGCGTGACGTGTAACGAGAACGAGAGAATATGTGTAAAATTAACACTGGTAACGCCGTAGTTGTTACTTATAGCATGAATGGATCCTAGGCTGCTTGTTTACGCCGTACAAACGTGATACGTGAGCTGGAACTACTCGTACCTGCGTCGCTGACTACAAACCGGTTTGACAGGTGGCCTTGCGTGACGTGTAACGAGAACGAGAGAATATGTGTAAAATTAAAACTGGTAACGCCGTAGTTGTTACTTATAGCATGGTACACAGTTATTGGGGCTATTTATTATTTAATATTGTGTAAATAAAAATACATACTGTAATACATAAATTTATACATAAAAAGACTAGGATGCGTCTTTTTATCGATTTTTCATTGAATGTTTTAAAAATAATTGATCAATTTAAAGTAATTATTAATTCAATTCTTTATATTTTTATGCATTTTATATTTTTACTAGTCGTCTTTTATAGCGTCTTTTTACAGACGTCTTTTATAGTCGTCTGTTATAATGCTAAGCGTTAATCTTAAAAATGGAGATCCTATGTACGGTTATTTATATAAATACTTATATGATGTGTGAATGTGATTATTTGATTTGTAGGTTATTTGAAAAGTAAAACTAATTTTTATATTGATGTTTTCATAATATATAAAATTGTAAAATAAATAAGTAAAATTAACATTTTTTCGTAGGCCTTGTTAGTGTTTGATCAACGTTTCGTAAACTGGTTGGGCCCTGAATAGGCAGATACTATATGCTTTACTATTTGAATGTATGTATGCCAGTGCATGAAGTAACGTGTTAACTGAGCGACACAAGTGTTCCGAGATTTTGTCGCCCAGTGGAGGTAACTGGTGGCGGCAAATTTTTAGGGACAAAATTATCAATTTAAGTGGTGTTCATCTAAATTGAAAAGTTGGTCTCGTAAAATGATAACGTTTTTAAGCTTTGTAAAAAGTACAAACTAAGGTTTCGTTAATATTAGAATTAATGAGTTACTTCGTTGTAATCAAGGTCTGGTGCGTATAGTGTAGCGATATGCACTATGCAGTCAATGCATGTGTATTCACTCCCCCCCCCCCCCATGTCGCCTAGTGAAAATGCGTTAAAATACGCTCTCATATAGCATCATAATTTGCTTTATTGTTGTAATAATGCAGAAAATCATAATCTATCAGGTGCATATACTGCATTCCTGATTTCATTTTATCATGTTTACAATTATATTATTAAAGTTATTCGATCACAGCTGAATATAAAGCATGTACAAGGCAGTAAATGGCACAATGACAAACATAAAAACATGCAAAAAAAAGGACCAAGTAGACATACAAGGTGTTCCGCGAGAGGTTGGCACAACTTCAGGATATGATAGTAGAAAAATAAGCAAAAAAGTTCCTGTAAACATGTGGCCTATCTCGCCTTGTTAAGTGTCTGTCTGTTTGTATGTGTTTTTTATTTAAAAAATTATATCTCAGACATGGTTTGAGCTAATAATTTGAAACTTGGTATATTTGCTAATCTAGATAGGGGTAGTTTAAAATAAAAAAGGAACAAAATTATCTTTATCAGTTTCAAAATGGCAACCATAAGAAGTGTTAAAAGTTAAATAACTTTAAAACCATTATTTTAATTGAAAATGCAGTAGAATAATTAAATTTTATAAATTTAATAAAAAATTCAAAGATAGGCCTACCTCAACTTTAAAAATCGGTTTGAAAATAAAAGAATAAACCACTTTTTCATGTATGCTTGTTTAGGGGTTTTCACTTGTATGAAGTTTACTAACCAAATGAATAACTTCATAGTCATTGCTTACTTAAGTATACATTGCTTAATTAATTATTTTAGGCTGAAGTATGCATTGATGAAGCATTACATTGAACATCATTTATAATACAATTATACAATTTGTGTTTGTTTTATGTAAAATAAATTTCGTTATTGACAAAAGGCTATTTTTTAGGAAACCTTAAACGAGCATACATGAAAAGGGACTTCACATAAAAACAGCTGATATTTAAAATAATTAAAAACAGCTGTTTGTAATGATTATGACGTTATTCATTTGGTTAGTAAACTTCATACAAGTGAAAACCCCTAAACAATCATGCATGAAAAAGTGATTTACTCTTTTATTTTCAAACCGATTTTTAAAATTGAGGTATCTTTGAATTTGTTACTAAATTTACAAAATTTAAGTATTCTACTATATTTTCAATTAAAATAATGGTTTTAAAGTTTTTAACTTAATGGTAATAATGGTTAATGAAAGTTAAGTTAATTTAACTTTTAACATTTCTTGTGGTTGCCATTTTGAAACTGATAAAGATAATTTTGTTCCTTTTTTATTTTAAAGTACCCCTAACTAGGTTAGCAAAATACCAAGTTTCAAATTATTAGCTCAAACCATGTTTGATATATAATTTATTTAATAAAAAACATGTACCGACAGACAGACACTTAACAAGGCGAGATAGGCCACATGTTTACAAGAACTTTTTTGGTAATTTTATGTCTACTATCATATCCTGGAGTTGTGCCAACCTCTCCTGAAACACCCTGTATAAACAATTTACTAATGGAAATTGGTTGTCCTTCAACATACAAGATACATTGCCCAATTACTATCACTGTCAATTTATACTAATACTAAAAATTGCTGTCTACAAATTGATTTTGGCGTAACATTTCTGTAAAACTGTTATCACTATGTGGGGATACGGCGAGTGACTTAACGCAACGTATACAGTTATGATTACATCTAATAACTGCATTTCACAACGGCAGTGCAAGTGAAAGTTAGACCATCTTCTCTTTCATTAACGATTATACTGCCATTAGATGAAAGCCCAGGCCGATGGCAGATGAGTGATTTTATCCATGCGGCCTCTAAAGGCCGCTAGTTCGTAAAACGGCCGTAACGTCGACGAGACCTCATGATTGCCTCATAAAACTGCTAAACAGTACCTAGGAAATGTCAGCCATCTTGTTGGCAACAATTATTGAGGACAGAGGCTCTTATAACAATACAACCAGGAGATGCTAGTATCCGATTAAAGTCTGTTATCATCATATCGTAATATTGATTTTTGTAACGCTTCCAGTGTTTTAAAAACAAACAACGTTTCGACAAGTAAAACACCTCAGTCGTCTTCAGGCACAACTTGTTATTTTATCCTACACTTGAAACTATTTTTATCCTAATCAACCCATATCAACGTAGGAAACCCCTTTGACAAACTACTTGCGTACAGATTACGATGGGCTCTCCAGAAAGTTATGTCTTCTTACTATTTTAAAAATACACAATTACGACAAAATATGCAATACAAAGAATTAAATATGAAAACATTATCAATCAACAATGTGCAGAAAATATTAATAAGTAGTAAAAATATTCCACTTATCCATTAGTGTATTATTGTCCAACTCCTCGAGGGAAAACATTTAGTTTTCAATGTTGAATAAGATATTATGTAATACCTGAAGACGTCAGGAGTTTAATGAATGTTGAGTTTGTTTACTTAAAACAGTTGAAGCGTTGAAAATCTCCAATAGCAAGGACAATCCGACGCCTCCAAATAGCCTTTTCCTTACGACATACAATGCTTAAGATCTGTTCAGATTTATCCATAACTACTACACCAGATAAAAAAATTATTGTTTTAGGAGAAAGCTTGTCGTACATTACAAATCATATTTTCGTGGCGTTTATAAAAAAAGCCGTCTCATCTCAACTTGCGTAAGCCGTGTAGAATGGATCAGGGCGCTTGTAGGTTTACTAGGTCCTTCGTGAGGAAGGACACAAAGAAAACTGTGGGAAGGACCAGAAGATGAGGCAGGAGATATATGTAACGTCAAGGTTTTAGTTTCAGAGACCGCAAAAGTTTTCTCACTGTATGACATATGCAGTTGCAGTCTGGGGTCACGAGAGTGAAAGGACTAGTTTCATTTTCAATTTTTTAAAATTAGCCATTTGAGTAATATTAAAAAAAAAAAAAAAAAACTAAAAACAAAAACCAATCTTGCATAAGTATTTGGAACCTCACATTTCCTTCAATTTATACTCTTTCGACAGTTCTGTGTGAACATAAAAATCTACCCTTTTTTCAAACTAAATTCAATAATCCACATCGACATAACCTTCGTTCAAACCATAACCTTAAAATTCCCCCTCACAAAACAAGTGTATTTTTACGGACAACATATTTTGTAATTGAATTCAATTCTTTAATGCGGTGGAAAGAGGATGTAAACTTTAGCAACTTAAGTAGGTCAGATCTTGCCTATTTGAGAAATTAGATTGTGCACCTACTTGCAACAATATATACGCTATTAATGATTATCTATTGAATTTCCCGAGCTGGAACTACGAGGATTTTGAGAATGCTACGACCGATGGCGTAATGATATGAACCAGCAGCAACCATAGCAACGCCTTTGTCTTGCTTTTTTTGCTGTTAGAGTGTAAACAGTGATGTATACTTAAGTTTAACAGCTGTTAGAGTGTAAACAATGGTGTATACTAAGTATAACAGATGTTAGAGTGTAAACAGTGATGTATACTTAAGTTTAACAGCTGTTAGAGTGTAAACAGTGATGTATACTGAAGTTTAACAGCAGTTAGAGTGTAAACAGTGATGTATACTTCAGTTTAACAGCTGTTAGACTGTTAACAATGATGTATACTTAAGTTTAACAGCTGTTAGAGTGTAAACAATGATGTATACTGAAGTTTAACAGCTGTTATAGTGTAAAAAGTGATGTATACTGAAGTTTAACAGCTGTTAGAGTGTAACCAATGATGTATACTGAAGTTTAACAGCTGTTAGAGTGTAAACAGTGATGAATACTGGTTTAACAGCTGTTAAAGTGAAAACAGTGATAAACACTTCAGTTTAACAGCTGTTATAGTGTAAAAAGTGATGTATACTGAAGTTTAACAGCGATGAATACTGAAGTTTAACAGCTGTTAGAGTGTAAACAGTGATGTATACTTCAGTTTACAGCTGTTAGAGTGTAAGCAGTGATGTATACTGAAGTTTAACAGCAGTTAGAGTGTAAACAGTGATGTATACTGAAGTTTAACAGCTGTTAGAGTGTAAACAGTGATGAACTAGTTAACGTGTAGAGTGTAAACAGTTTGTACTTAAGTTTAACAGCTGTTAGAGTAAACAGTTATGTATACTTAAGTTTAACATCTGTTAGAATGTAAACAGTGATGTATACTTAAGTTTAACAGCTGTTAGAGTGTAAACAGTGATGTATACTTCAGTTTAACAGTGTTAGAGTGTAAACAGTGATGTATACTTAATTTCAACAGCAGTTAAGTGTAAACAGTGATGTATACTTCAGTTTAACAGCTGTTAGAGGTAAACGTTATGTAACCGCCACATAACCTGTGGTATTGACACTACCATACCACTGTGGTATTGACCACGCCCACCCATACACACTGTTGGTATGTAAACCACCGCCACCATACTACACTTTGTATACCACGCCTACATTACGCACTGTGTAAACACCACCGATACATACACTGGTATTGACCACCGTCACCCATTACACACACTGTGGTATTGACCCACCGCCACCCATTAACACTTTGGTATTGCCACGTACATACACACACGATGTATTACTCATCACCATACAGCGCTACTGGTGTAAACGATTGAATTATTTCCGATTTGGAACAGCTGAGTATAGAGTGGATAAAAGGGTATACTTAAGTTTCAAAAGCAGATTAGGCACACAGCGAGGTATACACCAGTTATAATCAAAATTGGCTTATTGGTAAACCTGCTGTGTGCTTTTAAGTGAAGTTTAAATGCGCAAAAATTGCAGTATGGCTTCAACAGTTGGATCCAATAACTTAGTTTATTGTAACACTTTAAAGTAACCAGTGAGTTTATAATTTAAAATTTTAACAGCTGCTTGCAGAGAGTGTAATAAATTGTTTCTTCGTTCGATGCGTTACGTCACAGTCATGCTTTAAGCAGGAGTACACTAATATTTCGCTCTAAGATTGTAATAAGCTGTAGAAGGTAAACATGTTAGATCTTCGTTCACCACTGTTATGAATAGTACAACAATTTGGTATTACCAGCCCTTTACAACACTGTGTTTGACCACGCCCACTACACACACTTTGTATACACGTCCACCAGTTAAACACTTTAGTAGTGAACCCATGGTATGAACCAGTTTGGTTTGAGTTAAACAATGATTAACTTAAGTTTAACAGCTGTTAGAGTGTAAACATGATGTTACTAAGTTTAACAGCTGTTAGAATGTAAAAAGTGATGTATACTTCAGTTTAACAGTTTATAGAGTGTAAACAGTGATGTATACTGAGTTTAACAGCTTTAGAGTGTAAACAGTGATGTATACTTCAGTTTAACAGCTATTAGAGTGTAAACAATGATGTGTACTTAAGTTTAACAGCTGTTAGATGTAAACAATGATGTAGTACTTAGTTTAACAGCTGTTAAGTGTAAAAGTGATGTATACTGAAGTTTAACAGCTATAGAGTGTAAACAGTGATGTATACTTCAGTTTACAGCTTAGAGTGTAAACAGTGATGTATACTGCAGTTTATCAGCATATAGAGTGTAAACAGTGATGTATACTAAGTTTAACAGCTGTTAGATGTAAACAGTGATGTTACTTCAGTTTAACAGCTATTAGAGTGTAAACAATTATGTACTTCACCGCCAACCTAACACAGTGTAACCACCCACCATATACTCAGTTTACACAGCCTAAACACGTGGTATGACCAGCGATATGTACTCAGTGTTAATTGACTCCGCGCCCACATTACACACATTATGTGTACCAGTTCCCATACACCCCTGTGGTATTGAATAACATACTATCACTTTGTTTGACACGCACACAATTACACACATGATGGTTACTTCAGTTAACAGCCTACACATTAACAGATTTGGTATTACTTCACTATCGCCAATAATCAAACAGTGCATTGACCACCGTTTAACCACTGTGTATGAATGATAACACATTGTATTGACCCAGCTTATACACAATGATGTGTAAACCCCATACAAACACTTTGGTATTGACCCACCCGCCCCACCCATACTTACACTTTGGTATTGACCCACCCGCCCCCCCATACACACACTTTGTATTGACCCACCGCCCACCATACACACACTGTAGTATTGACCCACCCGCCCACCCATACACACACTTTGGTATTGTGTTTTAACGGCTGTTAAACTTAAGTTTAACAGCTGTTAGAATGTAAACAGTGATGTATACTTCAGTTTAACAGCTGTTAGAGTGTAAACAGTGATGTATACTTCAGTTTAACAGCTGTTAGAGTGTAAACAGTGATGTATACTTCAGTTTAACAGCTGTTAGAGTGTAAACAGTGATGTATACTTCAGTTTAACAGCTGTTAGAGTGTATTCATCTGTCTTAATCTTAGTAATAGCATTGGGTGTTTATATTTAAACTGTAAATAGGTTGCAACTCAAGTTAAGTGCAAGAAAGTATATTAGTCAAGTGTAAGAGGTAGAAGGAGGATATTGACATATTATGAGTGTAGTTAATGAAGTTTAACCTCCAATATTTATTGTTTAAGTCACCATGACGAGGTCGAAGTCCGTGGTGTCACGAGCACAGTGAGTGACGAGGTTGGCACGCGAAAGGTGCAGGGGTGTCCCCTAGTAAATAATAATAATACAGTAAATACATATATTTCATAATTTAGCATTTCATTGTTGTATGATGTACTTCATGAATTGCATCTTAACGCTGTTATGCAGTGATTTGACAGTACGTAATAAATATTGTTTTATGATTGGCTGTAGTTTTTCATTGTTGTACCATACACGCTATGTGACCTCAACAGTACATTGAACAAATATATACTGTTATTTGTTTGTTGTTGTTACTGAAAAAATATACTCTATCCCCAATATTCCAAGCTGAACTGTTTTCGATACTTAAAATTTTTAGGGAGCAATGGGGTGATTAAAATCAGTGGTCTCTCAAATCATCCTCAACAAAGTCACTGTAGGACAAAAATATTATACAGGTAGCACCGAAGCGCACAGCCTTCAACTATTACTATAAAAATTATATTCTGTAGAATTTACTAACGTTTTAGAAGTACGTAGCATACGCTGTTACGTAGCTGAAATGCTTTAAACTTGAAGAAAACGCACATTAGTCGATAATTTCACAACCAGTTGATATTGGGTAGTTTTGTCTTTTTAACTCTTCAGAGCCGGAGTTATTTTTATATGTCCTATGTTTATTTTATAATTAAAATTTAATGGTTTTATCAAGGTTTATAATGACACATTTTTTCTATGTCTATATTATGTTGAGTTCGTTAAGTCTTTTTCCTCATGTAAACTCTAAATATACAGCCAGATTTTAAAAATTGTTCTCCTATCATATGAAAAATATTAAAACACGTGTTTTCCGTGCAACTAAAATAGAAACACTGATCCCGTCAACTTCCACCACCATGACGGATACCGTTAATTTAACAGTAAACAAAACAACAAACGAATCGTAACCCCATGACTTAAAACAATATGTTTGAATATGCACAGAGGGATTGAACTGAATGACACGGTAGATGACTGCACGATATGAAACACGTGCAGCAATGACCTTGGCCTAGTCCCCAGGTCCTACCAGGTGAATGAGTCAGGAGCACAACAACACCAACACCGCAGGACATATCGTTTCACATAGGACGTTCTCAGTCCATTCTACTCGTTAAATAATAAACGATACTACAGAAATATTTTGTGATATATACGACTTGCTCGGATCACACGTCATAACAGATAAGTCGTTTCACATAGGACTTTCTCGATCCATTTTACTCGTTACATATTGAACCACACTACAGAAGTATTTTGTGACACATACAACTTGCTCGGATCACACGTCATAACAGATAAGTGTTTCACATAGGACTTTCTCGATCCATTTTACTCGTTACATATTGAACCACACTACAGAAGTATTTTGAAGTCATAACAGATAAGTCGTTACACATAGGACTTTTTCAGTCCATTCTACTCGTTACATAATGAACCACACTACAGAAGTATTTTGTGACACATACAACTTGCTCGGATCACACGTCATAACAGATAAGTCGTTACACATAGGACTTTTTCAGTCCATTCTACTCGTTACATATTGAACCACACTACAGAAGTATTTTGTGACATATACGACTTGCTCGGATCACACGTCATAACAGATAAGTCGTTTCACATAGGACTTTTTCAGTCCATTCTACTCGTTACATATTGAACCACACTACAGAAGTATTTTGTGACATATACGACTTGCTCGGATCACACGTCATAACAGATAAGTCGTTACACATAGGACTTTTTCAGCCCATTCCACTCGTGAGATACAACTCACTCAGTCCATTATACTTGTTACATACTGTATCACACTACAGAAGTAATTTTTGACACTTTACAAATTATAGTTTAAAACGAATTTCAACCTATGTAAACTTTCTTAGTCTTATTTATATTACAATACTCGTATAAGACCGTTACAAACAACATGGAATGTTAACTGTTGTAAGATTTTATGCACTTAGGACCCAGACTGCTACGAGATAAGACTTCAAGAAGCCAAAGATTTTTCGATCTCTTTTACTCTACATTCCTTTCAAAAAGCCACCCCTTCGACACAGACATTCCTGTGTGTCTGGTCTGGAGGTCACTACAAGGTCACGAATATGATCAATTTTCGTTTTTGAGACATTTTTTGTTTTATTTTACTATTAAATTTACTTCTAGTACAATCCAACTATTATATTCTAATGCGCTATTTTTCAATATACCTTACATAGGCCAATGTAATTTAGCCTTAAAAACACAATATTACGTAAATAACGAAATAAAATGTTTGATTTGATTTGATTTGAAAATACCTATTTGTGCATTATGAACATTTAAATATCATTCACCACGAACACGAACTCTTGACTCTGTTTACATAACAGAGTCAAGAGTGTCTCCGTTTACATAACCTGTGCTTGGACATTTTTCGTTATATCGGAAGTGCAATATGCTAATTTTAAGGTCATATATACAGCCAGTTTAGTGATAAACATATCAGATGTCATCACTAAATAAGCGAGAAACAGGTGTGCTAAAAAACTATGTCATGAAAGAACCAGACAACAGCCCCGAGCTAACTGTTGTGACCTGAATCGGCAATTAGTGGCACAATTAGGCCGCCAAAGGGAGTCGGTAGCTGCTCCACGGAGAGCTGATGGCTGTGTTACTAATTGTATTTCATTCAGAGACGACAGAATACCAAGTACACATTGTATCAATTTTAATTGTAAAGTAATCAATACAATTTGTTGACTAATTTTTTACTTTCAACATTCTCGACAAGAATTCAACAATAAAGTCAGTTTAGAACTATTCATAGTTCAGCAACAAGCAATATAAGAAAATGTCTAGTTACAGGACAATCAGAACCTGAAAAATGAAGCTTAACAGTCAGTTTTACATATTATTGTTCCCGAGCCCGAGACTCGCTTATATAGGGATGGCAACGATATATCGATACATTGGAAATATCGATAAATAAGTTTCGATATATTGATATATTACTATCAATATTTTCTTTCAGGGGAATTTGAGAAGAACTCTCCTCCTTCAGTGACATGTCATGTAATACTTTAAAAATTAATATCTTCTGAAAAATATGACTGGTTTCAGCCTTTAGCCACTTAGTACAACTAGTACAAGTGACGCCTACACATTTACAAGGAGATTTGTGACAATTTATTGAGCTCTGCCGAGTTAACTTAAACTTCTTAAAGTGTCCCCTGCGTTCTTTCACGGAGGGATTGGCTAGTATGGCTCGATGGGTTGGATTTAGCTTTGTGACAGGAGATCACTTTTATTTTATATTATATATTGCATGACTTTTGGATCTTAAACCAAATATATATCACAGCTTAAAGAAAAATATTACTCAATGGTAGCTGACAAAAAAACCATACGATATATATAAAACTTAAACTTAATGAATGAATTTTTAAAAGTAAACAAATAATCGTCTGTTTATGTTGTACATTATTCGGAAATCTTAAATGAAAATATGGTTATAATATTCAATAACACAAAATCGTTAATTGTTCTCCCCATTTAACAACGCAAATCGCGTAAAATAAAATTCATAAAAGACAGTTTTCAAACCTCCCCCCTCCCCCCAAGAATATCTGATGTCCATGTTTTATTCTGAAAATGTATGGCCACCCTACTCTCGGTCTGTCTAAGCCAGCGAAGCCAAGCGGCCTATGGGTCTCTATTGGCCCAGCTGGCTTCGCAACTGGCGATCTAAGCCCTGCTGATTGTACGTTATGATTTCCTTAGGGTTAAAGCGTAGCAGAAAATGTTGTTATAATTTTTTGCTGTTATTATTGGTTATACTTAAGGAAATGTTTAAGAAGTATGTCAATGTTTTCCTTGGCTTCACAGCTCGCTTATCTAGCCCTGAGAATACGTATCTGGATTTAACATATAAAAATGTACGTATAATTGATAAATATGTATTTATGGATAGGTATTAAGTAATATGAAATTGAGGTGTATTCGTTACAACATAGACATAAGTAAAGTGTGAAAGTGTCAACTGGCAGAACTTGGTATGTGGGCATTCAACATGTTTGGCACGCCCCGCGCAACATTAGCATCGAATGAGAGAGAGTGCGTCCGTCCTCCCCATGGCAATAGGAAGTCAACACACAGCACATCAATCACTTCTATGTTTGAAAATTTTGTTTGGATTTTTAAAAATTACATTTATGTCAAGGGCTTCTAAAAAAGCGTGTTTTTAACTTATAGTGTTCAACAACAAAGCTAGTTAGCAAATACTAAACAGTAGTAATCCACACTATACAACAAGAGGCGGAAGTTAATCCAGGTGACTTTAAGCAATAAATACAAAACCTCTATAAGAAATTAACACTTTGGTTAAAAATTCAGCCTGGTACAGAACTTGGAAACGTTAATTCGACCAGAAGCCGGTTTGAACAGCCAAAAATCCAGCAAAAATGTAACAAATCTTCAGGACAAACTGAACATACAGAATGACAGAAAGGTGACCTATGACAGACTGTAGAGCTTCCTGATTTTCGCTCTCACTTCAACCCCAAACTTTCTTTCCGGAAGTCTCTAGTAACCCTGTCACTATCTTTGACTGTATCTCTCTCGCATGCAATCTTGAGACTATTTCTGTCTTTCACACTGTCTTTACTCAGAGCAGAGCTATTAAATGCAACTTCAATTCCCGTCTAAAGAAAATAGGCTGACTTTTCACCATAAAGTCTGCTCTTGAGATAAAAATTTGTATTCATTACTTTGAGTTTGGCATGAATATATCTTCAAATTACCAGTTCAACATTTCCTCAACTCGAGCAAAAACATCCGTCCTTTAAAGCGTTTAATCATAAACCGATTTTAATAATTTGAATGTTATCAAATTCTTTAATAAATGCTCGATGTAGATTGTTTTTTGTTCTTCAATTTTTTTCAAATTTCCTCGTACGTTTCATTTCAACTGATTTAAGAAATTAAAACAATACTGAACGGGTATCGCAAACATTTAAATAAAAAATAAAGTACGCTAAGGAATCAAAAAAGTACAACACATAAAAATTATATATCAACTTACATCTGGCATTTTACGGGAAAATGCGTAAAATGCCAGCCTTAACATGTATCGATGGTCTTATTGAGAATATATCCAAATGACCGACCCCTCCAGCCTTCTTAAATCCTCCCCGTAAAAAAGACACTAAGGGGGCGGTATTTACAAACTTTATAATAAGCTACGTTCTAAAACATAAAAAACTGATTAAGTCTTATAATCAATCGAAAAGGCAAAAGATTTTATGCATTTATACATATTGTATAGCATATAGGTATACTGTTTGGATAATACAATTGCTAGGCTACAGTTTAGGATACTATTTCTTGAAAATCCATCCGCGGATAAACGGATTCAATCTCACAAATGGTTTTAGGATGAACGGAGTCTGAGAAAGTGTTTGGTTCCCCGCGGAGTTCTCCCTCATGATGTTGCTTCTCAACTAAAGTCAAGGACTGCAATTACCTGCCAAGGTTTTGCTGTAAAGACAATGGGTGTATCGCAAGGGTTCTTCATGAGTGGCAAGAAAGCGCTGTAATACGTCCTTCCTAGAACGGAGACAAAGGAATTGAGCCAAGCAGGACCGGGCGCCGCTTCCTTGGCCGCTTGATGGGATCGCATGCATAATTAACGGTCAATTGACTCCGACTTGCAACATCCCTCTCCGTCACCACCGAGAGACTCCCACAACTTTCGGCACTTGCTGTATGTGATACAAACATCCCTCTCCGCCGCCGTCAATGTACCACCGAGAGACTCCCACAACTTAAGACACTTGTTGTATGTGATACCAACATCCCTCTCCGTCACCACCAAAAAACTCCCACAACTTAAAACACTTGCTGTATGTGATACCAACATCCCTCTTCGTCACCGTCAATGTACCACAAAGAGACTCCCACAACTTTCGGCACTTGCTGATGTGATACCAACATCCCTCTCCGTCACCACCGAGAGACTCCCACAACTTTAGGCACTTCCTGTATGTGATATACCAACATCCCTCTCCGTCGCCGTCAATGTACCACCGAGAGACTCCTACAACTTAAAACACTTGCTGTATGTGATACCAACATCCCTCTCCGTCACCACCGAGACTCCCACAACTTTCGGCACTTCCTGTATGTGATACCTCATCGACCCTTGGTCCTAAAATGAAAAAATGTCATCTCACCAACACCTAAGTGTTCTTTTATTTCAAAACTCAAAGATAATAGTATCTTCTGACGATACCGTTTATTAGTCTTGTCTTCTCGGATCAATCGTCCTAACGATTGTGACATGTCTTTTTGAAGAGGAAGCTCCAGTTCATTACAATATACTAATTTCCTGCACTGTAATTATTTTAATTATACAGTAGCTTTGGTCTATTTCCGGTAACAACCGCATCAAGGTGTAGATAGCTACGCTATTTAAAAAATAACCAGACGTTCCGCCCATGGTGTGATGTGGCATCCTCAGTGGTATCTCTGAAACTGCCACTCTATTCTTATTATACTGAAATAATGCAAATCATTGGGAAAATAGCGCTAGAAATTCTAATTAATTAATGAAAAAATCAAAATATTTTTGGTTGGTAGCTGGCATAGGAGAGGACACGTACAACTTAAAGAGTGCAGAGGCTGTCGGCCATGTTGATTTTAATCCCATAAGAAAATGTTCGGACCGGACACACGATCACGCGTACCAAATTAAACAGTTAATTTTAAATGGAATTTTCCAAACAAATTGCATTTTATCAAGAATGAAATTGCACGTTTTTTATATTTCTTTTCGAATTTCTAATTAGTTTTCTAGAAAAAAACATTTAAAATATTTGGTTTGAAGTTTTTATGTTCACCTATTTTTCAAAACTAGGCGTATGTACCTGCACCTTATGCCAAACTACGCTCATGTCTTGGTTATGGGCGATTTTAACATTAACCTTCTTATGACTAAACCCAATTATGAATATAGACATTTGACTACAATGTTTGAATCTTGTAGCATGACTATTCTTCCTATGGACGCCACACACCATACTGCTGATTCTCACACTCTGCTCGACCTATTGGTCGTTAGTGATCCATCTGAAGTCATTCGCCATGGGCAACTTCCAATCCCAGGAATATCATGCCATGATCTAGTTTTCTGTGTCATACCTATCAAACAATTGAGACAAAAGGCAAACTTTATTACATATAGATTTCAAAAACATTGACGAAAATCTGTTTTTACAGATCTTGCACGTATCCCTTGGCAAACTATTACCGGACTACCAACGGTTGATGAAATGTTGTCCCAATTCAACTATTGGATTTTGGATCTCTACAACAAACACGCCCCTTTAACCACAAAGAGAATATGTAAAAACATTCCATACCCTGGCTTACCAATGAAATCCGATCTCAGATGAGTAAACGGGATGCTATATACCGTAGAGCCAAAAGATCAAGAGACCCAGAACTTATGTTACAGTATCGACTTTTACGTAATAAAGTTAAGCAGGAGCTTCACAATGCTAAGCTGCGATATATACATAACTTATTTCCAGATCGAGGAATTTCATCAGCCTCCTTGTGGAGAAATATAAAAAGTCTTGGTTGTGGGAAACAAAAAACCACCCTTCCAGTCAATATTCCTTTAAATGATCTAAATGAATTTTTTATTTCATCTTCCATTCCAAACGACCGAGACATTATTAAATCATACGTAGAGGAACTATCTAACCAACCCAATCCACCTTTGCCTTTTGAAAGATTCTCTTTTAAACATGTCCTTGAAATTGATACTCTAAGGGCTTTTCGTAAAGTTACCAGTAATGCTACAGGAGTGGATGGTATTTCGATTAAGATGATAAAAAAAATACTCTTTGCTGTTCTTCCTGTCATTACTGCTATATTCAATAAGTCATTGGCCACAACTACTTTTCCTAGCTTATGGAAACATGCCCTTGTTCTCCCATTAAACAAAGTACCTGTACCATCAGAAGCCAAACATTACAGGCCTATTAGCATTTTGCCCACCATTTCTAAATGCCTGGAAAAGATCGTCCATTTACAAATAAACACATTTCTGAATACTAATAATATTCTTAATACATATCAATCAGGGTTTCGTTCCAGCCATAGTACAGAAACAGCTCTTCTCTGTGTCACAGATGACATTCGAAGAGCCATGGATCTTAGAAAATGTACAGTCTTAACTTTGTTTGATTTTTCTAAGGCATTTGACTGCGTGGATCACTCCCTTCTTCTGGTTAAACTCCAGAATTTAGGCTTTTCAGATAGCAGCATATGTTGGATTAGATCTTACTTAGCTCATCGTCAGCAATGTGTGCGTGTGGGCGACAGAACTTCAATTTTCAAATCTGTTTCGTCTGGTGTTCCTCAAGGCTCAATTAATTTTAGGTCCACTGCTATTTTCCCTATATATTAACTATATTAGCTCAGTCTTATCCTTCACGAAACATCACATGTATGCTGCCGATTTGCAAATCTATGCTCCTATATTAGTACCTTAAACGAAACAATAACTTGTATTAACCTAGATATTGAAAATTTAGTCAAATGGACCAAAAATCATGGCCTTAAACTTAATGAGGATAAAACACAGCCCATTATTATTTGTTCTTCTCGCCTTCACACCAAATTCAGTATAAACAACATCAAACAAATTCTAGTCAATGGCAACCCTCTGCCTTTCTGTACCTTAGTTAAAAATTTAGGTGTTATTTTTAACCAGAATATGACTTGGGAAGAAGAAGTGCTTAGTGTTTGTAAAAAGGCTTTTGGTTCTATCCATTCCCTCACACAACTTCAATACTTTCTCCCAGTAAAAATAAAGCTTCGTCTTGTAAAAGCACTTATCTTTCCACATTTCATCTATTGCAACTCTGTGTACAGTACAATGACATGACTGTGGCTTTGGCTAATAAACTTCAGGTTTGTCAAAATTATTGTATTAGATTTATTTTAAATTTAAAATATGATGATCATATCTCTCAATACTATATTCAAAATTCCATTCTTAAATTGGCCGACCTTAGATTATTAAAAATATTGAGTATTTTGTTTTTAGTACTTAATGATGGGAATCCGAAATACCTCTCTCAAAACTTTCAATATAACTCAAAAATTGGTGCAAAGGAGACACGCTCAGCCTCGTCAATATTACGTATTCCTCTTCATAGAACATCTTTCTACACAAATTCATTTTCAGTAACTGCCTGCAGAGAATGGAATTAACTTTCTCCGTATTTAAAGAGATATGACAGTCGGGCTCGGTTCACAGCATCATTGAAAGCCTTTCTTTTTGAGCGGATGAGTCTGTGATGTTAGCTGGGGATGGGGTCTGGGATTAGGGTCGAACGAGTGTATAAGTGAGAGAATGGTAAAGTTGATAATATGTTAGTAGTTAATTTAGTTTATATTATTTGCTTCTTTGTAATGTTATTATTATTATTTTTCTTTAGTTTAGTTCTGTATTTCATGTTTTAGGCTTTGTTATATTTACTATTTTAACATAAAAGGGTTAACTGTAAGAGAGGACTTATTAGTCCTAAGTTCGCCAATTGTATAAAACACTTTTGTACAATAAAGCCATTATTATTATTATTATTATTATGTATTCAAAATATTAAAAGCAAACTCAATGAACAATTTATTAACGTATAAATTCATACCCAACTGTCGGTCAATAAATAACGAAAAAATATGGATTCGAAAATAGCATTGTTGCTATGGGATTAAAACCAACATGGCCGACAGCCTCTGCAGACTCTTAAAGGTTGCTACGGACACGAGCAACAACCCCCCTCCCAATTTTGAAAGATATCCTTCAACGTGCAGGGCGACTTAAATCTGAAAAACCAACTCTTCAACTAGCTTCCCAGTTAATATCTAACAAATTTTCGCCAAAAACCTGCTAAGTGTAAATTAGGGATACGTTTTACGATCGAAACAAGTTTCTTGTATCAGATGGCCGTCGTCGGTGGAATGAACCTTCCTCGTAAGGAATGGCGTAAGTGGAGGGTGTGGGAAGGTGCAAATACTGGAAATATGTGTGGTAAATGGGAGATATTCAGTCATGTGATTGTGGAGTCAAAAATCAAACAATGGATATCACATTGCTAATGATAGCCCATTGCGTTTTTTCAGAGGAGATTAACAGGTTTTCAATCAAACGGAGAAGCAGGTGTTGAATGGTTACGAAACCAGGAGTTAGCTCTGTGACGGGAGATCGATATTTCAACACATACGACGCGAGTACTTTGTACTTTACGTTTTATTGTATTTCGATTTTATTTATCGGTATGATTTTTTGATTTTCCGTTAATTCTCCTTTTAATTTGGTAGCTGGCTTTGAAAGTCGTACGATATACGTATATCAATACTATCTGCTATGCAACATCGGAAATTAATTTTTTTTTATAGCTAAAAACTGTATATATAGCGGCACTTTTTAAATTATTAAAGTAAACGCATAATTTAAAACCACAAATTTATAGAATAAAATGACGAATTAAAAATTACCGCAAGACACCATCAAATTAGCAAACAAAAAAAATATATATATGTGTGTGTGTGTGTGTGTGTTTTTTTTTTTTTTTTTTTTTTTTTTTTTTTTTTTATGTACTCTAAAACAACCTTTAACATTCACCACACACTAATCGTCATTTTCAATATTTTTTTCGATCAAGAAACTATTGAAACAAATGGTTTCTACAATGCTATCACATATGTCAACATGACAAGCTGAACTAGGTCTGTTATTACGCAATACCTATCTGTTTTCAACGGTTCGTTGAACTTGGACCTTGGTGCTTGGTCTCTAGGAGTGAAACAAGCGTGCCGAATGATCAGGCCATATTAGGGCTCACGCTGAGCCGAAACAGGTTGCCCGTGCGGTGGCCACCTGAGTAGGATTGGCGAATACCCAGTGAATACCGGACTGCTAATGGGTCTGGTACGGACCGGCGGTTTCAGTCAGAATGAAAGGTTAGCATAAACTGATGGCGCGACGCTAAAGTGAATTGAGATGCTGTATGTAAGTTGAAATCTAACCTATAATAACTTTTTTAGCTTTAGAAGCCAAAATTTCAAACATTCCTCGAGAACAACAAATAAAACAAAAATTAAATAAACATACTTCACTTAAAGGAAAGTAACAACGCTGACATAACCACGCTAACTTAGGCCCATTAGCAACTTTTCAGGTTATTTAAGACCATTTTTTAACAGTCGAAGACTTAAGCATCTTAAATTGTATGTTTTTATGTATTTTTATACTTGAAAATAAATCCTCAAAGTGAAGGAATTCGAAGTTCTTTAACATCACTTACACGGGAAACCGGGACACTTATTTTACGTTAAACTAAGGTTGAGTTGCACTCGTTGAGCAAAACTCCTAAAAAAGAACGTTAAATTTAGAATTGTCATAATCATGATTGTGCCAGTTTTAATGCATGGTTCGGAGGTATGGACACTGACAAAAAGCCACAAAAGAAAAAAACCATTTAAAAACAAAATACTTCGGAGAATAGTTGAACGAATGCAAGAAGGAAAACATGGTGAATCAGAAAGGACAAAAAAGTGCGAGAAATGTGCCAAGACCGTGATGTGATTGCGCTGATAAGAAGTAAAATAATGAGATGGATGGGACGTGTTGTTCTTAGAGAAGAGAACAAAATGGTAAAAAAGGCTTGGGAAATGATACCAGGAGGAGTAAGACCACTAGGTAGACCTAGAATGGATACCAGGAGGAGTAAGATCACTAGGTAGACCGAGAATGGATACCAGGAGGAGTAAGACCACTAGGTAGACCGAGAATGGATACCAGGAGGAGTAAGACCACTAGGTAGACCGAGAATTGATACCAGGAGGAGTAAGACCACTAGGTAGACCGAGAATGGATACCAGGAGGAGTAAGACCACTAGGTAGACCGAGAATTGACACCAGGAGGAGTAAGACCACTAGGTAGACCGAGAATGGGCCGAAGACCAAGAGGAGAGAAGGTTGGAGATACCGTAGAAGAGTCTCAAGACAGAAGAAGATGTACACTGGACAGTCATTGATGACGAGGCCAAAAACCACTGGGCTGGTAGTGGGAGTAAGACCACTAGGTAGACCGAGAATGCGACGGTAGACCAAGAGGAGAGAAGGTTGGAGGTGCCGTAGAAGAGTCTCAAGACAGAAGAAGATGTACACTGGACAGACATTGATGACGAGTCCAAAAACCCCTGAGCTGGTAGTGGGAGTAAGAGAAAACTGTTGAGTTTTTGAGGCAGCAAATGTTAAGATGGAATATCAACTGTTATAAAATATTTTAATTTTCCAATACAGAAAAATTTACGATAGTGAGAAGCTTTTTCTAAAGAAGAATAAAGAAAGCTTGTACAATTCGTGAATTAAATTTATCCTAAAGTATACCGTTCATTTTTTAAGTCGTTTAAATAACATCCAATCAAAAAGACAAACTTTAACAAGAGCCTAGGTTAGGGAGCATGACAAAAATAGATATTTATTATTTCAAGAGAGGAAATTATGGATAGGTGTTATTTAAACCGTAAATTATAAATCAGCTTTTATTAATAGCATATGAAAGGTTAGTTTGTAACGCTTACAATGCCAGCCTTTATACCACTGACGCAAGGCTCGTGTGAGCCTAATTTGGTACACAGTGTAATCATTCAGTGCCGATGTTCGCAAAACTATAAATACAACGTGAATTGCACGCTGTTTTTGACGATCCCAAATGTGTGAAACATTATGATAAGAAACATCATTAGTTACAACTGAGTATATGTTACACAAGATGTTAAGAACATGAAAAGTGTTTATCACCATGACAACAAAGTTAAGTACTAAATATAGGGAACATAACATTGGTGTCTAAACTATTCATTCAATTATATTACACCACCGTTTTATAAAAAACATTTACCACAGTCAGCAATAATGTGAATTTCATTGTACTTGTCATCGTTACCAATTTAGTACAGTCTTTGTGATTGAAAATAATATTCCACTAAAACAAATGAATATTAACGCTTGTTTTCTTTACAAATTATCTATAACAATCCTCTGTAACAGCAGCGTGACGTTTGTTATCTAGGTGAAGGCATCATATATCAATTGTTGTTGACGGCAAGTTCCAATAAGCTCAACAACCCTGTATTGACTTATTGACAACTGCAACCTCTAATCAATGATTCCTAATGACACTGAAAATTTTAGATCAACAGTCTAAACAGTCTTGAGTTTGTCCACCAATTAGATCCATTTATTAACGGCAATCATTAAGCAGAAAAGTCATCTTATAGCAATTTGCATCCTAGAAAGTGGTTAGCCACTTTTTTTCAATGGGAATATAACTTACAAAAACATAATTTCCGTTAGGTTAGGGTAGGTAAAATAGGTTAGGTTAGATAAGTTGGGTTACGTTGGGTAAAGTAACCCAATTTCGCACAGGTTAGGTAATGAAGGTTAGGTTAGAAGTTGACTCCAAGTCATAGTTCTTAATATCGGAGCGCACATTCAAACCACTGAAATGAAATGAAAATACCTTTTTCTTAAGGTGAAACTTCACATGATCCTTTCATATATTCAACCTTAGCTAAAATTGTAAAAGTAAACTAAAATAAAAGAAAATATAAATATTTCTGGTTTATAAGACTGTTTAATATTGTGTGGGAAGTGCGTTCAAACACTTGCCAACATGGCGACAAGAAACACCATCTTCCCGGACAAATATAGCAGAATACCATTTAAACATAAATTCGGTGACTAGAAAACTAGACTGACCAATATATTTTATTATCACAATAAAACCCAACATCAAACTTAGTACCGGCGGAATTCAGCTGCTTCCAATACACACTCAGAAAGTGAGTAATAAGGTAATTTTATGTTTCCGACACTTATAAAAGTTTACATCACTACTATAATAATGTCTTGTACATTGTATTTCCATACAAAAATAATGTGATTCGGCCGGCAAGAACAACTGAATTCCGCTCGCAGCGCTGACTGCGAGTTACTCACACACACAACCTCTTTTTAGCCCACGGTTTGGGGTGGGAGGGGTGTATAATTGTAGGAAGTCGTTGAAATGTGATCCTGCGGGTGCGGGTATTGTGTCTCGCTGTATGTGTGCATAGCGATTGGATTGTAATATAACATGCACATAAAAGTACATGCCCCAGTTGAGTATATAAAGTTAATCAATTTTGCAAATTGTGTGATATTAAAAAGCATAAGATGCCAAACACGACATTGTATTCTCATCATAATTAAATAAAAACAAACATATAACACTAATTATTTAAAATAAAATTTCGTAATTTATAGTAAAATTACGTAATTTAAAATAAATGATGAGTAAGACCATCCTATGAGGGTCCGTTTTTTAAATTTAGGACTAATCGGAAAAATAGTTTCTTAATTCTGTATGTACCGAGAAAGCCCAAATTCGCATCTTTGGGGTGATGTATTTATAACTGTAAACATAATTTTAATGAAAGAACTACTTGGGAGGCGTTTACTAGCTGATATAAAGTCATTGAAATCGAAAAAATCTAAAATTTTGTTGACCAAACAACCTTTAACAATCACCGGTTGACTTACCGGAGCAGCAGGAGTGGTGTAGAGGTCCGCTGACGAGTTGCTGACGACTATGGGTTCTGAGGCCACACACTCGGAGATGATCTCTGCATCATGGTTCGATGAGGTTGTCTTGTTGGGTGGCAACACCATGTCCACTATGGCGATAGTCAGGTTCACTCTCAACATGTAGTTCACCATGAACCCGAAGAACACCATAATGTTGAGCACCTGTCGGCAACTCAGCTTATCTGAAATATACACCCAATCCTAGAGAATGAAATTAATTGTTAGTTTTAGGTAATTTTAATACATCAAATTTTATAGTCAATGGCATTCGTATATTTTTCTGCATCTGAGTATTTTTTTTTCAATGGTTAAAATCTTAATTTTTATGATATTCACACTATAATAAGAGAGGTTTATGTTCTCATGAGATGATTTTCTATTTCATTCAATTACAACTAAGCCATACGTGTTGTCTGCTTTAGTATGAGGTATTGAGTATTTACTTGCGTAATTCGTTAGACTAAACGTTAATTTCCGGGAGTTTAAAGTTCATAATATGTCAATGAAGTTCATGATATAATACAATTCGGAACAACAGTAGATGAGGGACTTAAGGTGGTGCAATCGGGTTTCGGTGAGTTAATTATTTCCCAATTTAGTAATCAAAATTAGTTAATCTACCTTTCCTTTGGACAGGAAAAATATAAAATAATTTTTTTTAAACCACTAAATTAGAATTTGTGGCCTTTTGAAATATAAAACATCTTAATCCCTCCAGTTATATGTAAGAAAACATAGATATAAAAATTTTAATGTGTACTTCGAACGATTTTGTCTTAAAATCAGCTAAATTCACCACTTCATAAGGCCACAAGTTCTAATATAGTGGTTAACTTTTTTATATTTTTACTGTCTCAAGGGAAGGTATACTAACTAATTTTGATTAGAAAATTAAAAATTAATTAACTCGCCGAAAACCGATTGCACTACCTTAAGACGGTAGCTTGCCACGCAGCCGGTCCAGGTTCGATTCTCGATATGACCCTGTGCCGCTCCCAAAAGTCAGGTAAAGCTGATAATCCTCAGGTTATGTTAGAAAGGGCTTCTTAGCCGTAAATTCTCCCGGTAAAATAAAACATTCTTTAACTGTAACACTAACTTTGAAATATCAGTGTGGATTACTATAATTATTGAACTATTAAACTTAATTTAAGTTAAATAACTGTTTATCATGAAGACAAATTAAAAGCAGCTACAATCTACTACGTAATAGCAATTAATATAACAAAAATACTAGAAGCAGACGACGAAATTTTAAGATCCAAAAATAAATGCTAGTATATCAACGAACTCTAGATGATCTATAAGAAACACTATAGCGCAGCAAAATCATTGTTATTAGAAAAACTAGATCATTTAAAGACCCCGTAAAAAACAAAGTATTGCACTTGTAGTGATAACAGATGTAAACATTCCAGAAGCAGTACCATGAAATGTTATGGAGGGGGGGGGGAATCCAAGAAGTTGCATACAGAGTAGGGATTTAAGTAAATGTTCCAGAAACATTTGCATGGCATTTGATTAATGTAAAAAGACACTAAAATGCTAGAGTTGATTCATATGGAATGAATCTTCATTCTAATGAGCTTTAGTTAGGAGAAGGTAAACAAGACTCAGATACAGAGAACCAAGTGTCAGACTTGTCATTTAGCTGAAAATCAGAACAATACTACGTGGTTCGGTTTCCACGTAAATCTGCAAGGTCCCTTAGTTTCCTTGGCTATTGGGCTTCGATATGTGGTCCTTTATGAGCTATATCGAACTCAATTAATAGCAAAACTACAGGGTAGTCCAAACTCACCCTACACTCAAGTAATCATCCATATTTGCCTTTAGCACAAGCTGTATCGGGCATCTCAGATCTAAGACAGTAATAAAGTCTGATTAGGAAATATAAAAAAGGTTACTACCTACTACTGTTTTAGTACTGTAACCTACTGTTTTGTGTTTACAGCGTATTTAATGAAGAACGCGTATTTCGGTTTTTGCCTTAAAACCTATCAGGAATGGCACTATCACTATCAGAAATAGCACTTTCACTATCAGGAATGGCATTGTCGCTCTCAGGAATGACACTGTCACTATCAGGAATGGCACTGTCACTCTCAGGAATGACACTATCACTATCAGGAATGACAATGTCACTATCAGGAATGACACTGTCACTCTCAGGAATGACAATGTCACTATCAGGAATGGCACTGTCACTCTCAGGAATGACACTATCACTATCAGGAATGACAATGTCACTATCAGGAATGGCACTATCACTATCAGAAATAGCACTTTCACTATCAGGAATGACACTATCACTATTAGAAATAGCACTTTCACTATCAGGAATGGCATTGTCACTATCAGGAATGACACTGTCACTATCAGGAATGGCATTGTCGCTCTCAGGAATGACACTGTCACTATCAGGAATGGCACTATCACTATCAGAAATAGCACTTTCACTATCAGGAATGGCATTGTCGCTCTCAGGAATGACACTGTCACTATCAGGAATGGCACTGTCGCTCTCAGGAATGACACTATCACTATCAGGAATGACAATGTCACTATCAGGAATGGCACTATCACTATTAGAAATAGCACTTTCACTATCAGGAATGGCATTGTCGCTCTCAGGAATGACACTATCACTATCAGGAATGACAATGTCACTATCAGGAATGGTACTGTCACTATCAGGAATGGCACTGTCACTATCATGAATGGCACTGTCGCTCTCAGGAATGACACTATCACTATCAGGAATGACAATGTCACTATCAGGAATGGTGCTGTTACTATCAGGAATGGCACTGTCACTATCATGAATGGCACTGTCACTATCATGAATGGCACTGTCGCTCTCAGGAATGACGCTATTACTATCAGGAATGACAATTTCACTATTCAGGAATGGTACTGTCATTATCAGGAATGGCACTGTCACTATCAGGAATGGTACTGTCATTTTAAATGCAAAATAGCATTTGTATTAGGTAATAGCATCGTTAGCATTACTACTAGTAAACTAATTTTAATGCGCTAAAAAAACTAATTCCAATAATACAGGACATTACATAATTATTTGTATTCATTTTTCCTATTACAAATCCATTTTGAACAGACAATGTTCATTTTAGTAATATTTATTAAATTATCTTCATTTTAAAGTCAGCAGTTTGAAAATTAAATTATAATTTTATTTATACAACATAAATGATTAAATTATGCTATAAAATTACGACTCAATAACAGTTTTGAATATTTAACGACATTCATGCAAGTTCCTTACCACTGAGTTTGCGGAAGCATCCTTTTTCCGAGGGAGTGGCCATGTCTATGCAGTGATGAAATCTGGAAAAATATTTTTTAATTATACACAGATGCTAACAGTTAAACTTTAATTTTAACTGTTTTATATGCTAAAGTTTGAATTAGATATACAGAAAATGTTCTTCTTACTTTAAACCTTAACTCAATACATTAAAGAATATGTTTTGAATCTGGATAATATGTTCATACATCTATATTTATAAAAGAGGATGTTTGTATATATGTATATATATATGTTTGAAGTTTATGCGCTGCCAAACCATCCAACCGATCGCCATGAAACTTTAGGATGTTGTCCTGTATACTCCCGAGATGGTTTCTGTGAAGTTTGATGCAGATCCGTCCACAGGGTCCCACCCCACGGGCTCCTAAAGATCCCATGTTATTCAAATGGAGAATCTGAATTGTTTACAAAAAACATATGACTGTGTGGTTTAATGTAGTTTCACATGCCATAAGCAGATTGAAGTTCTCACAACAACAGTACTGTATATGTTTTGATTTATTGTAGTTCTACATTTCACCTTGAGAGTGTAGCACACACTACTTTTACTTGATCAGGTGATCTGTATTTGGTGTGAACCTTTTTTCCTCGGTAATTAAAACATGTGGTGAAACGTGAAAATAAAAAATAAATAACTATTTGTTTTGCAGTTTAGTTTTTATGACATGCCTCCTAAAAAATCTAATATTGGTAGAAGAAGCAAAAATGCTCGAATTCTTTCAGCTATTAGGTTCTATATCAAACTCAATATTATGACCGGCGAAGCGGGCGGGTACAGCTAGTATGGTCTAAATTATTAATCACATTAACCAAAGTTCCTAACAAAGATAACACTTTAACTCGTTAATTTACAATTAATATTAACCCATGTTTTGCCAATCGCATTTTACTGAATCTATATATTAAAAGAATTTGCTAAATCTATTCCAAGTTCGTCCGGACGTTCTATCCGGCCGATTTGCTTAAATTTTTTTCATGGAAGGTATTAGTGCACATATAAGGCATCAGGCATTGGATTTAATTTAAGTCTCACTTACTCAAACGCAACTAAATTTATGATTTTCCAAGGGTTTTCACTCAAACATCTATATCTCAGGTTGTAATTGAGTTAGGCAGTTTGTTTTGGTCTAAAAACGCTCATGAGATCAAGTCCTTTTATTTGGGCTTTTGATCACCCAAATTGGTTGAGTCTAAGGATAGTTGTGTACGGATATTATAAGCCAAATATATACACTGACTCATTCATCACGAAATCTCCAGAACTACAAGGCCGACTATCTTTAAATTTGGTACATAGGTTTACCTAAGGCCCTAGAAAGCCACTAAGAAAGGAGTTTTCTCTCTGACCTCAGGAATCCGCCCCACTGACCTCCAAACTTTCAATGTTATTCTTACAGAACAATTATTTATTTATTTGTTTATTTATAATCACCTTTATATGATTTTACTTAATAAAGTTTAACCACTAATATTAGTAGTCAAATACGTGCCGATGCCGAAGGCCGAGGTGTCACGAGAGCAGCGATTGACGAGGTTGATACGCAATGCGTGCAGGGGCGTTCCTTATTTTTTTATTTATCCTTATGATTTTGATATTTAATATGTTTGTAAAATAATTTTGAAGGACTATAGTATTTTTATATCCTTGTTCCATTAGTAAATTTTTGTACTAAACAATAATCTACTAATTTACATCCCAAGTTACAAATGGTCCTATATAAATCATTCAGTTTCACAGTTCCATCTATTTAGTAGTCATTTTAGCACCACTTCCTTCCATCAATACGTTATCAGTTCCACGGCTTCTTGCCGTTGGTCTTTGATAGTAAACAACTTTGCCTAAACTCTTAGACGCCCTACTATTGTCGTTTCCACGTTTACTTAGCGGTAGTTCTGTTGTGGCTCCACCTGACTGAGGACATTGTTCTTTCTTCCGTTGGTCTTTGATAGTAAACAACTTTGCCTAGACTTTTAGACGCCCTACTATTGTCGTTTCCACGTTTACTTAGCGGTAGTTCTGTTGTGGTACCACCTGACTGAGGACATCGTTCTTTCTTCCGTTGGTCTTTGATAGTAAACAACTTTGCCTAGACTCTTAGACGCCCTACTATTGTCGTTTCCACGTTTACTTAGCGGTAGTTCTGTTGTGGTACCACCTGACTGAGTACATTGTTCTTTCTTCCGTTGGTCTTTGATAGTAAACAACTTTGCCTAAACTCTTAGACGCCCTACTATTGTCGTTTCCACGTTTACTTAGCGGTAGTTCTGTTGTGGCTCCACCTGACTGAGGACATTGTTCTTTCTTCCGTTGGTCTTTGATAGTAAACAACTTTGCTAGACTTTTAGACGCCCTACTATTGTCGTTTCCACGTTTACTTAGCGGTAGTTCTGTTGTGGCTCCACCTGACTGAGGACATCATTCTTTCTTCCGATGGTCTTTGATGGAATGTTATTACCTATTCTACTAATAGTAGCAGTCCAGTTTCGTACATACAATGGTCAACATATACTCGTAATATTTTCCGACAAATATAAACAAGCATTGCCCTTCTTCACGTTCTACAGCATTAGATTCGATGTCGGTCATTTCCAAACAAATGTAGCTTACTCACTGGTCCTCATTTATAATTTAGCTATTGATAGTATTGATGATCACCGTTTTATTAATAAAACTGAATGTAAACTAATAGTTATACAGGGTGATTTTTTTTTTTTTTTTTTTTTTTTTTTTTTTTTTAGTGTGCCACCATTGGGATCTTTTATACCTGCAGAGGTACAACAAGCTTGAAATGGGGGACTTTACCTACTTTTTCTTGATTGATAAAAATATGCATTTAGCGATTTTCAAAAAAGCCACTATTTTCCAAAATGTCGAACAGCTTTGTTTATGGAACACTATACATATTTTTATATTTTCTGATAGCAAATGTAATTTTAAGATTTTTTATTCTTTGCATTTTTCTCGTAATATTACCCGTTCCCTATTTATGAACACTCAAATAGTTTATAACGGCAACTTTTGGAATTTCAAAATTGATTTAACAACCATGTTTCATTCTGTAATATTAGGATGGTGGCTTAAATTCATAAATTTTAGCTTTCGTAAAGGTTGAATAAAATAAATAAAATCAGCTCAAGACTATTTTTTAATAATAACCGTGTTTCTATTAGTAATTTATAAAACATTTGCTATTTCTTTTTTTCAACGTAGTTTCATAATTAAATATATTTGTTATAATTAAATTGCACTTAATTCAACATGTGTAAATTAATATAACAAGTGTGTAATCAGAACACAATATAATTTAAAATATTCAATGACTTAGCTCCATAAATAGACACAACATTATTGGTATAAAATGTTTGAAAGAAACCTTGCATACTGTCGAATGCGTGTGGGAAAGTACACTGGATTGCCTGTAAGGTTGGATCTGTTTGTTTATCAGTAATAGTAAGGTTATAAACATAATAAATGTTTACGTCAGGTGTTTGCCAGTCTAGTGGATAAGCCAATTTTTATTATTGCTGTATTATAAATAACCTCAGTTTTTAAGAAATGTTATAAGTTCAATTCACAAATAAACTTTAGTCAATTTGCAAATCAACTTCTTCTTTAAAAAACGTTTTCTGTATGACATTTTAAACCTCGTCATATTCATTTTTATTATACGTAAGAAGACATATATAAATAAAAAAGTAAATAAAATAAAGTACACTAAATAAATTTTATTCGTATTTAAGAAACGGATATTAAAATGTAAAAAAAAAATAAATTACACTAACCAAATGCAATATTCATTGTAACCACAAACTTGAAAATCGCAGTTCTTATTTAACATTATTTGAACAACATCGTGGAGTAAACAATAAACATTGATGTGTCTAAATCATTTACCGTATGTTTGTATTAAAACCAAACAAGTCCAACCTTACAGGCAATCCAGTGTATTTTCTCACACGCATTTTTAACACGATTAGAGTCTGTCAGCTGTCAGTATAGTGTTCCATAAGAAAAAAAAATTGGGTGTGCGTCGGACCACACGTTGGAAGTTATACTTCTTTGGCCATTCTCATACACCCACTCACGCATACAAACAGACAGGATATATAAATGAAATATAAGACATTTTTCAATATTATTCAATATATTTATCTTCAATATATTATACGTGACTTCATTATTATATTATACACCTATATTATCATTATCAGTAATTTCTTCGATTAACAATCGATTAATCGATAGTCCTTAAAAATTTGTTCTTACTTTTCAGCGTGACGCGGTTTCTCGACCAACATCCCATCCCAAAGTGTCTAATGGGCGCAAAGAAGTATAACTTCAAAAAGTCAAGTTGTTCGCCATTTTGGAAAATAGCGGCTTTTGTTAAAACCACTAAATGCATATTTTTATTAGTCAAGTCGAAGCATGTGAAGTTCCCCATTTAAAGTGTGTTCTATCTGCAGGTTTAAAAAAACACCCTATATATTTAAAACGGTGTGACAGCATTATAAGGTAAACACACACCCAGTATGAAAGCTGATTGTAAGCTAAAAATAACGTACAACAGTAAACGTACACTTACAAGTACTTCGCTAATCTATAAGTGCTCTAGAGAGGTACATTCATAACTAAGTCTTATCAGACGACTTCACAGATACCTCGTATCGATCTTGAGTCTACGTAGAGTGGTTACCGATAGATCTGGCAAGATCTTATACAATAGTGTTAGAATCATCGATTAATTTGATTTCAAGCCCACTGGTATTACACTAATTTCGGATCTAACATTGCTGATTACATCCTCTCAAGTTTCTAATGTATAGATAAGTGCTTTAGAATTGTTAATAAAAAATGGTACCAGGTAACTGGCACAAACTTCTTCCCTTTCTCTTTGTTATGTCTGATGTAAAAAATTAAAATTAAAGGATGTGAAAACACACTTAAATAAAAACAGATGTTGTACTAATTACATTTCTAAATGTGCAGACGGAGCACTTATTTTATTTAAATAAAAGCATCGAACAAATCTTCAAAATCAGCTGTTCAGTTAATCAAATAGCCAGATTAACGTAGACAGCTATGGCAGATTAATCAAATTGCCAGAGAGACTCAACATCTCGATGTTTCAAACACTATTGTATACGATCATGCCAGATTCGTAGACTCAACACCTCGATGTTTCAAACACTATTGTATACGATCTCGCCAGATACGTAAACTGAACACTTCGATGTTTCAAACACTTTGTATGCGATCTTGCCAGATACATAGACTCAACACCTCGCTGATTCAAACACTATTGTATACGATCTTGTCAGATACGTAAACTGAACACCTCGATGATTCAAACACTATTGTATACGATCTTGCCATATACGTACTGGATGATTCAAACACTATTTTATAAGATCCTTGCCATTTACGTAGACAACACCTCGATAATTCAAACACTATTTTATGAGATCTTGCCAGATACGTAAACTGAACACCTCGATGTTTCAAACACTATTGTATACGATCTCGCAAGATACGTAAACTGAACACCCCGATGTTTCAAATACTATTGTATAAGATTTTGCCAGATACGTAAACTGAACACCTCGATGTTTCAAACACTATTGTATAAGATCTTGCCAGATACGTAAACTGAACACCTCGATGTCTCAAACACTATTGTATAAGATCTTGCTACATACGTAAACTGAACACCTCGATGATTCAAACACTATTGTATAAGATCTTACCAGATATGTAAACTGAACACCTCGATGTTTCAAACACTATTGTGTAAGATCTTGCCACATACGTAAACTGAACACCTCGATGTTTCAAACACTATTGTATAAGATCTTTCCAGATACGTAAACTGAACACCTCGATGATTCAAACACTATTGTATACGATCTCGCCAGATACGTAAACTGAACACCTCGATGTTTCAAACACTATTGTATAAGATCTTGCCAGATATGTAAACTGAACACCTCGATGTTTCAAACACTACTGTATACGATCTTGCCAGATAAGTAAATTGAACACCTCGATGTTTCAAACACTATTGTATACGATCTCGCCAGATACGTAAACTGAACACCTCGATGATTCAAACACTATTGTATAAGATCATGTCCTATACGTAGACTCAACACCTCGATAATTCAAATACTATTGTATAAGATCTTGCCAGATACGTAGACGCAACACCTCGATGATTCAAACACTATTGTATAAGACCTTGTCCTATACGTAGACTCAACACCTCGATAATTCAAACACTATTGTATAAGATCTTGCCAGATACGTAGACTCAACACCTCGATGATTCAAACACTATCGTATAAGATCTTGCCAGATACGAAGACCCAACACATATTTTCAAAATTTTTAATACTGGTTTTTGTTTTCTTCTTTTAAGGACAGTCTTGGAACAACAATTCTACGGTACTCCATTTAAGCTAGATCCGTGAAATTCAGCTATTAGGAGACCACTACGCTCAAATCATTAGGAAAATTCATACACTTATATAACTTTTTGAGGCGAGTATTTTACCGTCGATGTCTGTTAGAATAAACAATTTTATGTGGGTAAAAAGGTTTTCTTTACCGACCTCTGATGTTTCTAACTTTTAAAGATTAGATGTGGGCCTAAATTTCATGTAACAAAGTGCAGTGATGATTGTTAACTATAAAAATTATAGTTATTTTAAAACCATTCTGACTTTTGCAATGCATTTATGTATTTACTGCAATAAAAACTGATTTGATTTAAACTGTATCGTACGAAGATAAGAACTATATAACAATTGATTCACTTACGATAAAACACATAATATTCAATCTATATAGCACTGCTTAATTTTCTACGGTCATAAAAAAAATTCCTACGGTCTGGCCCAGAATGATGACGTCACTTTCTGTGTGCTGTCGTCATAAATCACCCAGATATAGACCCTATAGATTTCCAAATTGTAAGGGTGTTAATGCATCCACCAAATGAAATATAATAAACAATCTTAATTTAAAATAAGCATTTTTTTCATCTGAACACATTCTTTAACCTACAGTGTTTTAAAATTTATAATGATTCCTTGTTTCGTAAACGTATTCCAGCAGAAATAATTTGTGTTTAAACTGTTCAAGATAGCGATATACAATACAGTATTGTCATATAGATTCATTAGGCACTTTCTACTTACTTAAGTACTCAGTGTTGATAGTATAAGTGACAATGTGTCGATGTACAATATCGATAGTAGTAGCCTATATCGATTGCAAACTGTCGATAGTAGTATATCGATTGTACAATGTCGAAAGTAGTATATCGATTGTACAATTTCGATAGTAGTACAGTATATCGAGTGTACAGTGTCGATAGTTGTATCGTTTGTATAATGTCGATAGTATTATATCGATTGTAGTAGTTCATTATATCGATTGTAAAAAGTCGACAATAGTATATCGATTGTATGTTGATAGTAGTATATCGATTGTACAATGTCGATAGTAATATATCGATTGTACCATGTCGATAGCAATATATCGATTGTATAGTGTCGATATTACCAAATGGATAGTACTACGTAGGTGTCATTCATTATTATCACTGTTATATGTTAATTAAAATATTGGTATATATATATTAAGGTCAAATATTATTACACCATATGTCATTATTTAAAAAAAAAGGTCTACGTTATTGTTTGCGTAACTTGAATTAATTTATCTACATTTAAGACGTAAAGGTAATATTACAAAATCACGCGAAAACCCAATTGAAAAATAAATATATTTCACATAGAATTTAATTACAACCATCAAAAGAAAAAATTAATGAAAGTAGTCCATATTCTAGATTTGAAATACAATAATTAAAGCTTTCCACATAAACTAAATAAATATTAGCTGCAATATACTTTCAGTATATTAGCAATATATTATATTCCTGAGTAAATTTCAAGTGTTAAATAACAGAAGATTTAATTTAATTTAATTTAATTATTCTGGATTCCTAAGTTGAGGTTATAACATGAAAGAGTTAAGAATTTAACTATCATGAGTATTTTCGCTATGTACCCTGTACTGCCAAACTAATACACCGTTTGTATTTACATGATGTAGACCTATGTTTAGAGACAATGTATACGTTAAAGAGTTACGTTATATAAAAAAATTTGATGGGGGTTATTTTGGTAACGATCGGGTAGGCAAGAGTCTTTCAATAAATTAAGCTACGTAAAAATTCTTGCCGACCCGATCAGGTTACTCGCTGATTTCATAACTTGATCATCATTTTCTTCGTAAGTTCGTACAGCTGACTTAAAACGACGCGCTCAGCTGTTGTTCCGTCCACCAACTGACCTAGTTCCCGAGTAAATCTAGTTTCGCGCGCTTTACTTTACAATGTAAATTAAAGTTCCTGTTGTTCTGACGATGTGTCATCAGTCTGATGTGTTTATTGTGCGTAGCACGTTGTAGTTACGGTGTTGTTTCTAGTTTTGTTAACAATGAGTGACCGTAATCTGAATAATGATGTCATTAACTGTTTCACTTCCTCGTGTCCACAGAGCCAAATCGTATAGAAAGCAACAACTATGGGTGGGTAAGTGACAGTGAAACTAACAATATCGGCTGCGAAAAATTTAAAAAAAGTTACTACACTGTGGGGAGAGTGACAAGAAAAGCCAATTTTATGTAAAGATTGCTTTAAGAACATCCAAAAAATTAAACGGACAAGTAAAATATGTAAAATTTATTATGAGTGTTAAAAAAACTCAGCCTTAAAAATGTACACCATTTTACAAAAATTGCTATGCTTTTCCAATAAATTTTCTAATAAACAAAAACCTATCGTATTTTGATTTTATCCCAAAATGATATACAACCAATTGTTCAGAATGCCTAAAATAATAATGTATTATTTATTTACAGCTTATTTTGCATATCATAACCATAACTTTATATCTTACTTCTTTACGAAATTCTAAAATAAATATACCTATCATATCGGACCTGCAATATTAGTAACCATAGAAAACAAATACATTATTTACTTATGTATTGAGTGCCCGTAACATATATTCTCCGCGTGGTAAATTTCTTGTCTTTTATATGGTGCTACTTATTGCTGCTAGAGTGCGATATAAAGCTGCATACAGCTTTTTCTTAAGACCACTGCAAATTGTGAAATACCGACCCGATCTGGCAAGCGGTGATCGTAAACCCGGCGAATACTGCCGGTCCGATGGGGTCGGCGTGGCAGTTAAAGCTGGCCACACACTAACGACCCGATCTGGCCGGCGGTGATCGTAAACCCCGCGACTACTGCCGGTCCGATCGGGTCGGCGTGGCAGTTAAAGCTGGCCACACACTAACGACCCGATCTGGCCGGCGGTGATCGTAAACCCCGCGATTACAGCCGGTCCGATCGGGTCGGCGTGGCAGTTAAAGCCGGCCACACACTAACGACCCGATCGGACCGGCAGTAGTCGCGGGGTATACGACACCGCCGGCCACACACTAACGACCCGATCTGGCCGGCGGTGATCGTAAACCCCACGACTACTGCCGGCCAGATCGGGTCGGCGTGGCAGTTAAAGCCTGCCACACACTAACGACCCAATTTGGCCGGCGGTGATCGTAAACCCCGCGACTACTGCCGGTCCGATCGGGTCGGCGTGGCAGTTAAAGCTGGCCACACACTAACAAGCCGAGCACTGATTGCCAGCTCATCTGCTCTGTTCGGAGTTACGGGCAAACTTTGTCACAACTTTTTCACCCCGAGCCGAGCGGCGAACCGAGAATCACATCATAACATTTTGTCCGAACCACAACTCTGGGAAACATAGCCTAGGCCTACTAGAAAGAAAAACATACAGTAAGTAAATACATATATAATTTATGCCAACAAATTCTGGTTATAAAAAAAACCTTCAAAAACTTTGAAATGCGTTGAATAACAAACACGACAAAAATTTAAGTGATGAGGTAAATACCAGACGATGATCAATAACAATTCAATAATATAACAGTACCAGGCTTCGTTAAAGCAAAGATATATTATTTATAAATTATAATAAGATAATGCTGAGCGGCTTTTGTACCCCTCGATAAACATCTTTGTATCTTCTTCACTCCACTCCATCGCTGAATTTTAACAACTACACTAAACTTACAACAACCACACTAAACTTATTAAACTACTCTAAAATTAATACGACTACACTAAACTAAACAACTACAGTTTTATCAAAAAATGGGCTATCAAACAATACTGACTGACAATAAACCATATTATAGATGTAGCGTGCGACTTTTGCCAGAACTCCACTTGAAGCACTGATTTTAGGTGTTAGCCTACAGAAGGAAATTACGTGAGGCTGTTACGAACCTGCCACACACTACCGAGCGCCTAGCCGTAACATCCCTTTGATGCGTCGGGGAAACACCGACAACTGATGGCTCGGGGCTCTGCTCTTCCAGATGCTCGCCACGACGCTCGGATCTACCACACACTATCGTAACATGTCAAAATCTGTTACGGTTCGGCGCTCGGGTCGATAGTGTGTGGCGGGCTTAACGTGTTTTATGTGAAACGATATTTTGAACAATAATTAGTCTGTGCGCGCGGCAGTGTTGATACTAACCATAATAGATATTTAACACTTGTTCATGACAACTCTGAGAAGACTAATGTTTTCATAACAGAGCCCACACTTCATTCCTCACATATGTCCAGCTGTCACTGGCCGTGCGCACAGACTAATTGTCCAGTAAGTAATGGGAAAATACTGCCTGGAGTCTCACTAATTCTTAAAAGGCTAAAGTTACTTAATCAATTTAATACTTATTTATAAATATATCACCTCAAATGGTATTTCTTTTTGTAACTAGCTTTATATTTTTAAAAGTACACCTCACGCGAATTTATTTGACTTTAAAGCCAATTTGAATAGGCATAGTTAACTATTTTATGGTAAATAATTCTTTGTAAATAATTACTTACTAGAGTAGAGCCTAGTTATCCAACATTCCGTTTCAACCGACATACCCGTCGCGAAATAGAGACCGTAAAAAACATCTGATTTTCCGAAGTAGTCGGGATCGGAACTAACTTTTATACAACGAAAATCTGTTAATTTGTTATAGAATTTGATTGTGTAGTACATGTACTGTATTACATGAATTACGCAACAATGCATTACAGCAATAAGTAACCGGTCAGCTTCTGTATTTTTGAATGAGCAGATACAGTAATTTTGTTGCTTACTGTCCGACATTACGTTCAGTTTTAGCGTGGGCAGTACCGTGTTAGTGGAGCAAACACTACTTAAAAGAATTGGTTTTTTAGACTCGTTTATAAAGTTAATTTATATTTGTTTAATTTTATATTTAGTTCATTTTGTTCATTTACCTTTCATTTTAGGTATTGTTAAATAAATCTATATTTTGCAACTTATACATTATACTGTACTGACATTTTATTACGTTGTATTTCTTATTGTTATCAGTTTTATTTTCTGTTCTATAACCCAAAGTAATGATCGTTTAAACAGTACTAAAGTGTTAATTCTTAGTAAAATGCATTAAAGTACTTAGTTATACAAAAATTAGCGTTTTTATTGCAAATCCCAATTATCCGACATTTTCACTTATCCGACGTCATCACGGCCCGTATACGTCGGTTAAGCGAGGTTATACCGTATTGACAACACTAAATTGTATTAGAAACTGTATATTCAAATATATTCGCCCTGTGTAAATATTTAGATTTCATTTCTCTCAACTTAGCAATATTTTACACATCCCCTTTATATACTAAATATGTTGTAACGCTGAGATGCAACACAAATGGAAAGTTTTCAAATTAAAAACCATTTAAAAGAAGATATCGTGACCAATACGAAGGCCAATAGACAGATTAATTGAAAAAGTAATAAAAAGTGTTTATAAGTTCAAGAAGTTCATTTCACAGGCTAACGATTGCCTGATGTGCGTTCTGTTGTCTGCTGAAGTGTGTAAACAGACTCTGCGTCAGCGACCTGGCTTGTATGGGAACTTCTAAGGAACAATGACGATATGTTAGCCATTTAAAACACTTATGTGAGTATCCCCCACACAGTAAGTGGGTATATATCCGTTCACGTTCACGATCATTTAAAATTGCATTTAAAGCTTAATTTTTAATTATTCTTTTGAAAATATTAATTTACAAAAAATCGACGGAACGAAATACAATTTTTGTAGATGGTGGTGCCACCTTATACAAAATAAAATTTATTTAACATCTTTTAAGAATTAAAGTTGTAAGAATACAACAGATAATAAGTCTGCAGAGGCTGTCGGCCATGTTGGTTTTAATCCCATAAGAACAAGGTTATTTTCTAACCCAACATACGATCACGCGTTTCCAAATTAAAAAGTTATTTTTAAACGGATTTTTCCAAACAAATTGCATTTCATCAGGAATGAAATTGTACGTTGGAATTTCTTTGTGAATTCTTCATTAGTTTGATGGAAAATAATATAAAAATATTGAGTTCAAAGTTTGTATTTTCGCCTATTTTTCAAAACTAGGCGTATGGATACAAAATATCAAAACCAAATCCAATGCACAATAAGATAACGTTTAAAATTACACTTCATACACAACTTTTGATCAAAACTAACGAAAAAATGGATTCGCAAAAAACATTGTTCTTACAGGATTAAAACCAACATGGCCGACAGCCTCTGCTGACTATTAAAACCATAAAAATAATATGTCTTCATTTTCATTTCCATATAATATTGATTTTTAAAATTTGTTTTCCTAAAATTGCAACTGAAATTCAATCACGTGTATGGTATTGTACTTGACAGTTCTTTTCTTAATTTAAATCTACTGGAACAATGTATTTTGATACTGTTCCTCTTGCTCATAAATAAAACAAAAGGACGTTTCACAACAAATATTTATTGCAAAATTCCTTTTTGAATTTCTCTAGTCTGTCGGTGGTAGACGCGGTTTGCCGAACTTAACACCATAATATTTTTTGTACATTTTTTTACTCAAAATTTATAAATTTGTGTAGTGAGGCGACCCCCTTGTTTTTTATTTCTGCTTACACGTTTTCTGCTAATGATTTCTTACTAAACTAAATGGACACTAAAATCTACTACTATATAAGTACCTATGTTAGTGAATAAATCATTTACATACATTTTGAGAGTTCATTCGATTTACTTTTGAAAATAAAATATTTTCAATTAGATGTTTTGAAATTGAATTTCAAATCTCACAAAAAAGTGTTTATATTACCAGTATTGTTGTGTTTATATAATGATAACGTAGATCCACCAGCTCTGAACGAAAAAAAATAATAAAAATCTTATAGCTGTATTTAATATTTTTAATTTAACATCAATTTGTTTTTAGACCTATTTGATATGTGCAATATAACTACTACGCACTATTGTAACAGTAATGAAATAACACACGTGCAAACGTGAACTGAGAAAGAATACCACAAAAAAACAAAAAAGCTTTTTTACACATAGAAAAACTGTAGTAACAAAATTACGAATTGTGTTACAAAAAATGAAAAATACTAATTAACAGGGACTATATCATCATCCCTCACAATAAATCAGTAAATAGTTGTAGGCCAGTATTTTCTAAAGGCAACAATTATTATTGTACCCTAATACTAAATAAATATCTAACTAAACATTTCATTTACGTAATTGTTTACTTACGTGTTTTAGTCAATCTGTCTACTAGATAACTTGACTACGCGTTTCAAGTCAAAAGACTCACCATCAGTTCACTTGTTCTTGTTAAGATGAACTTGAAACCCACGTCATGTAAAGTTCACACACGCAAAAACACATTATGTCACGCACCGACACAGTTCTGTGGGCGATTGTTAGACAAGAACTGGAGAATACTTCAGTTATCCCCTTCAGTATATACAATCACCCACAGAACTGTATCAGTGCGTGACATAATGTGTTTTTACGTGAGTGAACTTTATATCACGTGGGTTTCAAATTCATCTTAACAATAACAAAAGAACTGATGATGAGTCTTTTACTTGAAACGCGTCGTCAAGTTATCTAGTGGACAGATTGACTAAAACACGTAAGTAAATATTGATCGTCTGTCCGGGGCTAAAATGTATAATTTTAATACGTAATTCTTCCAACAAGCAGGTGATAAGTGACGTAAGTGATCGGATGTCAAAAGGTAGTCACCGCGTGACTCCAAGGTCGAATGTTGACCTATTTTGCCGAAGGTGTGGTACGTCTCTCAGGCTCCGCCCACCCGCTGGTACACCAACACGTAATGTAATGTGGTACATGGTCACGCCACATGCCTCACTATTGTTAGTTATTAGTTAAACAAATGTAACTCAACAACCAGTTGCATTGTTACATCGAATTTAGCAACGAATCGGTCCTCATTTAAAGACAAATTAACTAAACTATTGATAATGCTTAGATAGCAATTGATAAATAGTAAGATAACTGACTTAAGTATAGTTGTGTGACTTATAATGGTATGTGGTTAAAATTAAATGGTAAACTGCTTTGGATATAAGAACACCTTGGTAGTTACGTGGTTGCACTGATAAGACTTGTACAGATAAATGGTAAACGGCGATAGAGATAAGAACACCTTGGTAGTTACGTGGTTGCACTGATAAGACTTGTACAGATAAATAGTAAACGGCGATAGAGATAAGAACACCTCAGTAGTTACGTGGTTCACTGGTAAAATTTGTAGAGATCAAATTTTGGGCGAGCCGGTGGCCGAACGGTTTAAGGCGTCAGGACTTTGAGCTTGGATTAGAGATAGCGCTGGTTCGAGTCCGGCCTGGACCGGAAGATTTATTAGTAATATTGATCATCTACTGTACTGGTTCGCCCCCTTACTCTGTCAGAATAAGATCCTCGCACAGATCAATAGTCTATGAGGAATGGGGAGATTAAGGTTACGAAGGAGGTTGGGCTCTCCTACAAAAACCGAAACGTAAATAAGACATTGGTAGCAACGTGGTTGTATAGTAGAGATAAATGGTAAACCGAAACGTAAATAAGAACCCCTTGGTAGTTACGTGGTTCACTGTAGAGATAAATGTAAAACCGAAACGTAAAACAGAACACCTTGGTAATTACTTGGTTGTAAAGATCAGACTAGTAGAGATAAAAGATAAATTGCTATAGAGATAAGAACAATTTGGTAGTTACGTGGTTCACTGATAAAATTTGTAGAGATAAATGGTAAACCGACACGTAAATAAGAACACTTTGGTAGTTACGTGGTTTTGATAACATTTGTAAGATAAATGGAAACCCGAAACGTAAATAAGAACATCTTGGTAGTTACGTGATTCACTGATAACATTTGTAGAGATAAATGGAAAACCGAAACGTAAATAAGAACACCTTGGTAGTTACGTGGTTCATTGATAACATTTATAGAGATAAATGGAAAACCGAAACGTAAATAAGAACACCTTGGTAGTTACGTGGTTTTGATAACATTTGTAAAGATAAATGGAAACCCGAAACGTAAATAAGAACACCTTGGTAGTTACGTGGTTTTGATAACATTTGTAAAGATAAATGGAAACCCGAAACGTAAATAAGAACACCTTGGTAGTTACGTGGTTTTGATAACATTTGTAAAGATAAATGGAAACCCGAAACGTAAATAAGAACACCTTGGTAGTTACGTGGTTTTGATAACATTTGTAAAGATAAATGGAAACCCGAAACGTAAATAAGAACACCTTGGTAGTTACGTGGTTTTGATAACATTTGTAGAGATAAATGGAAAACCGAAACGTAAATAAGAACACCTTGGTAGTTACGTGGTTTTGATAACATTTGTAAAGATAAATGGAAACCCGAAACGTAAATAAGAACATCTTGGTTGTTACGTGGTTCACTGATAACATTTGTAAAGATAAATGGAAACCCGAAACGTAAATAAGAACATCTTGGTTGTTACGTGGTTCACTGATAACATTTGTAAAGATAAATGGAAAACCGAACCGTAAATAAGAACATCTTGGTAGTTACGAGGTTCATTGATAAAATTTGTAGAGATAAATGGAAAACCGAACCGTAAATAAGAACATCTTTGTAGTTACGTGGTTCACTGATAACATTTGTAGAGATAAATAGAAAATCGAAACGTAAATAAGAACACCTTTGTAATTACTTGGTTGTATTTATGAGACTAATGGAGATAAATGATAAATCGCTAGAGATAAGAACACCTTGTTAGTTACGTGGTTCACTGATTAGACCTAGTAAATGATGTTCAGCTTACTTGTTTTTCTTTTCATTAAATGAAATAAATAAGTCCCACCCAATTTTGAAGAGTATTTTAACTAGTCAATAATAACCCCACAAAAAACGAATACATGAACATTTCCCCACGGATATTTAAGAAAGCATATGTCCTTATACATAATCAAATGAGAAAAACAATGGCGTGATTGCAGTTTTCATAGGCTTCTTAGTTTAGCAATAAACAGCCGTCAAACTCGGGTGTGCATAATTTCTGCGCCGACAATAGTAATGAATAAATGAATAAGGCACTGTCAACTAGAGCGATAGTTTGGTAAAAACAAGAACCGCTGTGTTTATCGGAAAAGCTTCAGTTTTCCTCATTGAGTGGTGACACGCCTAACTCTTTTCGAGATATTTATAAATACAGTTTTTACTCTTTTGAGCGGATACTATCTTTTTATGGCCTCCTCTTGACCAATTATTTGTTGGAGTTAAAATTTAAATATATACAAGTTAAATGTATTCTTCTAAAATTATATGTCGGTTACCATTCAACTGCAGGCACTCAAATGTTATACATTTTTTTGCCAGATTAATTCTCAGAAACCTAACTTAAATATGATTGCGTAAGAAATAATATAGTTCTTATTGTAACTATTAAGAAATTCAAATGAACAACACCCTCGCGTTTAACAGTTTTACAACATTCAAAAGATTTGTTGATTAATATTTTTATGCGTGCGGGAAAACGAACGCTTTAAACAGTGTTCACAAACATCAGTCAGAAAGTGTTGTCAGATGATGTACGTTTTCTACGCAATGTTATATTGGGTTCTGCCACTACTAACAAGATGCTAAAATAATCAAATATTTACAAATCAATTCAACCTACAACCAATCAAAATAGACAACTTCGGTCTAGCTGCAAGGTATGCTTTATAATCAAAAGCGGAAAATTGATCCAGAAACAATCGTAAATATCTGTATCCTTGATGGGTATTTTTTAACAAGACGTGCGCATTCAATTGCTAACCAAACTAAAAGAGCCATCCATTTATAGCTAAGTGACCTATACTGTAACCTAGTCTGAACCACGTGTAATACCAAACAAGACAGTATTTAAAAGATTTTCGAAAAAAACAAATGTTTACGCTTCTTTTCTTTTACCCCTGAACGTTTTCACATAAAATGAATCCGTTTTATATGAAATATTTGTTTCCAAATATTTCCCTCTTTTTAAATATTTTTCAAGATATATCTTAGTCTTCATAGGCTGTCCGCCATGTTGGTTTTAATCCCATAAGAACAATGTTATTTTCGAACCGGACATACGATCACGCGTGTACAAATTAAACTTATTTTTAAACGGATTTTTCCAAACAAATTGCATTTCATCAAGAATGAAATTGTGCGTTGGAATTGCTTCGCGAATTCCTAATTAGTTTTATAGAAACATTATAAAAAACATTTAGTTTGAAGTCTTTATTTTCACGTGCTGTATTTTTCAAAACTAGGCGTATGTATTCAAAATATCAAAAGCGAACCCAATGCGCAATATTTTAACGTTTAATATAAATAACACTTTATACACAACTTTTTGTCAATAAATAAGGTAAAAAATATGGATTCGCAAATAACCTTGCTCTTACATGGAATTAAACCAATATGGCCAACAGCTTCTGCAGACTATCAACTACTAAAGTATTTGGTTAGTTGGAACAGAAAATTTTTTCGGAGTAAAAACCTTCCCGCACTTTATTATATAAAAAAAACTAGAATTTTTTACAAAACGTAAGTTAAATTTCGAGAGCCAATAAGTAATTGGACTTTATAATTTCCATCAATGTTAAACATTTAATATAAATAACTATGTATTGATTTGTTTTAATACAGGGTTAGAAGGGATATTCATCATTGACCATCTCAAACGTACCGACTTACCGACTTTTATAACACTGACCATGATACACGCGCACGTCACGGGCAAGTCTGGGTAAATATAGAATTTGGCAGAACGAGATCGCTGCTCTGGCGCCCTTCCCTCCCATATTCACTGCCATTCATTCAGGGCTACCCCTGTTTGACCCTAATAATCAGGGTTTTTAGGGGAGAGAAGCCATTAGTGTCTGCAGCGGTCCGGATACAAACCCTATATGGAAAAATACGACCTCTAGTGGCTGTGAATGAATACACTTCAAAGTATTTATCAGAATCGGCAGAAATTATTTTACAGAACAATTTTTACTTCCACAACCAACCTCGCGCTTGAATTATAGGCCTACGCATTGAAAATTAAACAAAGGTAATTTTTTAAGTGTTCTACAAGTGCGGACTTTGCGGCCATAACAATGACATCTAGGTTGTTTCTATGTCAAAGTCACATCTAGAGACAGCAGTGATTTATGGACACAGGAATCCTTCATACGGATTCTCGTCCTTTGTAAGCATTATCTCCTAAAACCCTTTACACATTATCCAATCAAGGGGGGCCTGTGGGACAAATTCCCCTCCCGAGAATCTGAAAACTAGTTTTTTATTAAGGATTTTTGTTGATATTCTAAACATATTTATATGTATTGCAGTTTACTCTTTTAAATTACGAGTATTTTCACAAGTTACGACGTAGTTTTCAAATAAAGGTTATGTTGTTTTTACATTACTGTAAAGTTATATGTAAAAATTCACGTGGTTACGTTGGTAGTTCCTCCGTAAACAACAGCCACATGTTAACGATGTAACACGTACTGACTGAAATGAGTGTGAACATTCTTCATTGAAACACACAAACCGGCAAAAATAAAACTACTAAAATATTTGGGAAAGGAGAGGCTCTCGAAACCACGTTTGGCTGGTGGCACGAAAGATGCGTACAGCGAAAAATGCGTACAGCGAAATATGCGTACAGAAGGAAATAGTGGTATTTGACGAGGGTAAGTATTCTCCCCGGTGGCATGAAAGATGTGTACAGCGAAATTAGGTTAGGTTAGGTTAGGTTCTCCAATCCCAAGAAACTAAGCGACATTCATATTTATTTTAGAGGTAAACGCATTTATATAATTCAATTGTTGTAAAAGATCCATTTGCCCTAAAAGTTGTACGCATTTTTCGCCTATCTAATTGTTGTGACGTCATAGGTTACCCTCTCATCTGTCAAAACTTGATCCTGTACGCATATTTCGCAAGATTCCTGGTGTACGCATTTTTCGCTGTACGCATTTTTCGTGTATTCGTTTGGCTCCCCCAAAGCTCCTTATGTAACCCCCCTCACCCAAAGTAGGTCTTGGAGCCACCGTTCAATCCAGAGGTCAGAGAATTGTACAAATTCTAAGTGAAAAACGAACAATTTACCTGTAATTAGGTATTTTTATAAATCAATAGAATAAATGAATTATAATATTACAAATGGATGTATAGATAATCTGATATATTGGACGAAAAACACAAACAATTGTGTAATTTGTATTCCAAACTGCAGGTCAAGTCCCTCGAGTATCTAGGATCTTCATATTGTCACTCATATCTCTATAATTAGTTTGAACAAATATTACAAATATTAAGCAGTCAAGCTGGTTGTTGCATGATAATATCGTGTATAATTACCGCTCACAAACTTTATAATTGCCAAACCCAAATGATACGACTTTAAGCTGGGTTATGCAGGATCTGCATAGTCAGGAAATGCACTAAAAAACTATATTCATACATGAAACATGTACATTTCTTAGGAAATGTATTCCTGTAGGATACCCTAATTAGAAGTTTGGCCAGAATTAGCGAAAAATACTTAAATATAGAGCCAATACAACTATATTGCTGTCGTCCTTCGTCCACCGATATGTCATTGACGTGTCGAACTGGCTATGTCATCCGTATATAGATCACGACAAACTACAGAGGTTGTCCATCTACGATGCAACAGACTGAACAAGTCACTACCGCTCCTTCAATCGCGGTTGGCGATCCGCTGGCGGTCCGGTCATCCTTCGTCCATGGCAATGCCATTGATGTGTCGTATTGGCTAGGTCACCGCCGTCGGAAAACACGAGGTCGTCTTTATATAGATCACAACATGTTAACCCAAAGGTATATCTACGATGTAGCTGAGAGAACCTTCCCCACGTGTGTAATAACAATTACCAGGACCCAATTTAACAAAGAATGGCTAATAATTATCCTAGATTTGGTGGTGACATGTCTTATTGTGGCCAATACCATATAAGGTGGTGATATTATCTTTCCGCGGGTCGATATCAAATCTGGTATTTGTTTGGTTTTATTATTTTTTCGATCAAATGTATGATAGGTTGTTGTACTGTATGTCGATATAAAATTTAGTATTTACTTCGGTTCGCTATGTACCATTTCAATAGTTATCATTTCACGTTCTATAAGGTCGGGAGTTATTCTCGTATATACATAACTAAATAGGGCGATGAGGGCTATCAGCGGTTCCCTCGTTGCAATCTCTCCACCATGGCTTCCAGTGCATAAGAGCTCCTCAGGATATAAGACACAAAGAGGCACTTCTCAGAAAGTTCAAAAAGATACTATCTACTCCGAATCTCCCCATTTTGCAAGGTATCCCACAGTGTGCAGGGCTACTTATATCTAGAAAACCACCTCTTCGACTAGATTCAAAGACAACTTCTAACGAATTTTTGAAAAAAGAAAAAAAGACAAACAAACAAAAAACAACTTGGCGTTTACTTGGGACATGTTTGTCGAAAAGTTTCTAGAATCATGCCTTATCACCGTTATCGGTGGAATGAACCTTCCTCGTAAGGACTTGACTATGTCAAGTATATTTCGCACGTGTGTGGGCATACATGGAACTACTGGAATTAAGTGAGGCAAATGATCAGCCATGTGATTGAATTTCAAATTATGGATCACATAGTTAATTGCTCATTTCGATCTTTTCAGGGGGGTTAGCTGGTGTTCGTTTACTCGGAAAAGCATGCGTTGAACGGTTACAAAACCTGGATTCGAAAGTCATACGATATGTTCTAATTACGTAATTATTACATAACCTAACACATCTGATGTTAAGTCCCAACTGATTTCCTGTATGAACTAATTCCAGTAATACTCCTATATTTCAACTGTGTACCTAAGTCGCGTAAACAATTCTGTGAAAGATTCGATAACGGAAGAGCCCGTTTGTACACTGAATAAGTTATTCCCCTTTGTATTGTAAAGGCCGACACCAATAAACACACAATATCAAGCCGTCAATACGGGCCTTCATGAAATCACTGCTTATCTCAACCACATCCTTGTTGTTGTTTGACTGACGGAAAAGTCTTATATTACACAACTCTTCTCATAAGGACTGATGGCTGCTCGAGGTTCATCTTGATTATATCAACAAACAAACAAAATGTACACTCACTCATCCCAAAATCTCCGAAACCAAAGAACAGGTTTGGATGAAATTTGGAGGGAAGTTAGCTTTCGTATCATAGGGAACCAATAAGAAAGGGTTTCTCAAAATTCCATTCCTAAGGAGTAGAAAAAGCCTCTCAACTTTTTTTTTTCTAAAATAGTTTGCAACAAATGTATAAATCGTATTTTGAAAATGTTCAGACATTCTTTGAGTTGCAGACTGCTGTGTGAACGCGGCTTTAGTGTTTAAACATAACAGTACAACTTTAAACAAACATAGGCAACAAGCTCAGCTGTACGAATCCACACATACGTACAACTACATTTAGGTTTTTAATATCAAATGATATAGTTATGAATATAAAAAAACTTGGACGCTTAAAATAATTTAAATCAATCATATTAAGACTCTGCAGAGGCTGTCAGAGGCTGACGGTCACGTGGGTTAAATCCCATAACAACGGACATACGATCACGCGTATCTAAATCAAACAGTTATTTTTAAACGGATTTTTTCCAAACAAATTGCATTTGATCGAGAATGAAATTGCGCGTTGGAATGGCTTTTCGCATTCCTAATTAGTTTAATAGAAAATGTATGAAAAATATTAAGTTTGAATTTTGTATTTTCAAGTATTTTTAAAACTAGGCGTACGTATTCAAAATATCAAAAGTAACCCCATTGCGCAATATGATAACGTTTAAAATGACACCTCATACACAACTTTTGGTCAATAACGAAAAAATATGAATTCGCAAATACCCTAACATTGTTCTAATGGGATTAAAACCAAAATGGCCGACAGCCTCTGTAGACACTGTAAACGGAAATAACATTATCAATATTTCTACTACTCTACTGGAATACGTTCAAAGTGTGGATTCACGGCCGGTCGACGCACACCCAAGTTATTTCTAGTCAATGTATGGAGATGTTCGTTAGGTCGTAAATAAAATATGAGTTGAGATAGCCCTGTGGAGTAGGGTCGGAGGGTTCGGAATTAGCAAATCCTTGGCAGCAACTAATCTCGGTGTCGAGCACGAGGAAACCGTGTCAAGGTGGAACAAGCGTTGATGTTATCAGTGCGAGACGCGGCGTGTTGTTATCAGTCAGGTACGACGACGTCTGGCTGACAGCTGATTCGATACCACTTTATATGCTAAAAACAATCCCGTATTGACAGACCAATCACACCTACCTACCTTCGTCTACTCAGGTCGTCAGGCTGTTGGTAAATAACTTTGTTATTAACCCCCCACCCCAGCCCCGTTAATTCCACTTTATAATGTGGCTTCTACTAGCAACGAGCATAAAAATAAACAATTCGGTCAGATGCGTTTATTTAAGTGCTAAAATTTATAATAAACTAGGGACACCCCTGCACGCTTCGCGTGCCAACCCCGACTTTCGCTGCGCTCTTTAAACCTCGGCCTTCGGCCACGGCATGTGACTTGAGACTAAAAATAAAAGTAGATTAACTGTATAACGTAAAATCACAATTTTAATTTATTTACAGTTTTTTTACAGCTGAAGCTTAGACTTTTAAGTCATAAATAGTAGTACAATGTCAAACATACAAAATAACGTGTTTATTTATTTACAAAACAGCTGTTATTGATTTACTAAAATCAACCTAATGTTATTCTTATATAAAAAAGGAAATTTTGAGGGGCTTTTGTACCCCTTAGGAATGGAATTTCGAATAATCCCTCCTTAGTGCGCCTCTAGGGCATAAAATAAACATATGTACTAAATTTCATGTCTATCTGATATGGTTTTTGCTGGGCGATGTTGAATCAGTCAGTGAGTGTGTCAGGACTTGTCTTTTTATATATTTAGATAATTTGTGGGTTTTCAGTTACGTGTAAGGAATCTTGGACTTCTTTCTATAGGGACAAGGACAAATATATACTTCTAATATGTATTCAGCAGGGCAACACAATAGAATTTACCGTAAAATTTGTAAGAATAGTACTTTATCCTAGTAAGTTAATGGTATGTTAGTTATGTTACGTTACATTAGGTTAGATAGGTTATGTTAGTTGAGATAGTTTAGTTTCATTAAATTACATAGGTTTTGTTATGTCCGTATTTCATATTTTTGTTTCTTTATTGTGTCATAGATACATAATTGTACATAAACACTTGTTAATAAATAATTACAATGAGGTAATTAAATATATAAAATAAACATGTCCTGCTAATTGGTAATATACTAATATATTTGCAGTACTTTACCAAATACGACAATTGAAAAATAGTATATTTCATAACAAGAGTGGAAAGTGGGGTTTTGCATGTTCGAGACCATATGTTTGAAGTGCGAGACTTGTCGAGCACTTCGAATGGGCGAGAACATACAAAACACTTTCACTCGAGTTTTGAACGATACTTTTCACTACACTACGGAATAAAAACTCTTTTTTGGAATGTTAACTGTTTATTAAATTAGAAACATGTTTTAAAAACAGGTTGACTGTGGAAAATGTTTGGTTGTAAACAATGTTACTTTCGGTAGTAAACAATAGACAGCTGTTGAAAATATGATGTTTCGCAGGTTGTAAACACATAACGAAAACGGCTGAACTCATAGTAGTGTAGTGAAAAATCATAAGGAACTAAATCTACTAGCTTATCTTTTAATATTAGTTTTGATGTAATTAGCTTTTGTTTCGGTTTGAGATTATTTGGGAGGTGATTGTACAGTTTAATGACATTGAGTAAAAGTTGTCTTTCGGAGAAGGAGGTTCTATGATTTTGGATGACCAGATTCAGTTGGTTACGAAGATTGTATGTATGTGGAGGTTGAGAAACAATGGAATAGAGGTGTGGATTTTTTTTAAATAACAAAGTTTATAAAATATATATATAGACGGTAAAGTTAAAATTTTTTGTTGCTTAAAAAGTGGACGACTTGATAGCTTTTTTTCAGTTTAAAAATTGTTCGGATAGCTCATTTTGGAAGTTTGAAATTTTCGTTGTTCGTTGGTTAGATAGGTTATGTTAGTTAAGATAGGTTAGTTTAATTAAATTACATATAGGTTAGATTAGCTTTTTTTAACGTTAATGACTCCTTTCATTAATTTGGTTAAATTACTATAGCTGTCCTCCAAACTCAAATTATTTTCTTTCGCAACAACTATTTGGAAGGAGAGAAAGGCTTTCATCAGGATCACCAATGCCTTGTCCTTATCTGATTGCGATAGCCGAATGGAATTTTAAGTTTTAATCCTTATATAAAATTGCCAATAAAAGGACACACACCAAAATCCATAAATCCATATTGTATTGAAATCTACTTTATCAATATTTAAGTACAGAAATCGACTATTTCTCAAACATATCGAAATTGGTTGTTACACACTCCATGAGTTAGTAAAGTTGTCTATTAACAAATTCCACATTTTCTCAAAATACGTAAGTTTTGTATATGTAATGCGAATATGACAGTACCTTATGATGAATTTCGTTTTAAATAAATAGGCTTTTTTAAAACATGGGTATTTATATATTGTGTAATTCTTATTTAAGAGACTTATGTACAAGTTTCCACTTAACCAAATGTGCTAAATGGTAGTTGTCTTGTTTGTTTACTCCATTTACGCCGGTGGCATTTTACTTTCTCCCATATGCTTGAGCATAGAGAAAGTATTGTGATCGTCCAAACAAAATTTTTACAAGTTGGTCTAAAAATCCATTTTAGGGTCCTCTGAACCCAAAAAGTGGTTTATTGAAAAAAATATTTGGATGTCTGTCCGTATGTGCGTCTGTGTTTGTAAGTGCACTTCGCTGGAGACCAAATGGATGGATACATTTTTATGAAATTTGGTGTATTTAGCCAATACCTCCAGACCGTTTTTTTTTCACTTTTTTGAATTTTATTTTTATATTTTTATGGGCAAAAACATACAAAACTTGAATCTTCTCAAAAACGGCTCTAACAATTTTTATTGCATTTTCAGGAAAGGATGTGAATTACAATTCAAAATATTTTAGTAAAAACCACATGTTTCTAACTTGACTAGTTTTTTTATATATGACAAAAAACATAATTGGGAATCAAACTGATAATTTTCAAAGTTATGATTTTTAAATGTGGGGGAAAGTTAGTGCCAATTCTTTGGAATAATTTATTTTACTTAGTCTTTAAACGTTGTTATGGAACAACGGTCCAAACTTCTCAAGCAACTTTCAAGTGGACTTCCAGGAATTGAACCCGTAAACCTCTCATGTGACGCAGACGTACTAACCACTAGGCTAGCAGCACTAGCAAGAGGTTATAAACGTCGATAAATTAGCACAATACCAATGTTAATACATAAATAATTCATAAATGTGTATCTATACGTTTTAGCCTAAAAGCATAATTACCGAGAAACCAATGAATGAATCGACATAAGGAACACGTGCTCTGAGGTACTCAACAGTATGGATGGCGACGATATATCGGAAATATCATAAATAAGTTTCGATATATTGATATATTAGTATCGGTATTTTCTTTCTATAATATCGGCCATATTGATATTTTGGTCCGATATATCATATCACTAAATATCATTCTCCCCACTCAAAATCATCACAATTCAAATAAACACATTTAAATAGCCTCTTATGCGTACAAAACATGAATTGATATAATAAAGTAACTTTAATACTTTTTTTTACGTGAGGTTAACGCACTAAAATGTAGTTTATTGTAGACCTGTGGGTGGAACAGGTAAATGAAGTTGTGTGTGAGTTGGTAACGCTGACTCTATGTTTCCTAGCCTGTCACCTTACAAACCATTATTACATTACTATTTTATAATTAACATAATAATTAAAGATATATTTCTTATTTTGAATTTTTTACATTCAATCCCACAGACCACAACTTTTTTTCTTATGGATAAATGTATTCAATTTTTACATTCAGTAGGCTACTCTAAATAGTGAGAGCGAAACATGAGTGTATTTTTGGTCATGACATAAGAGTTAGTGCATAATTTTAAAGAGTTAAATTATTTACATTTTACCCGATATATCGACATTTTTCTTTCGATATTAGCGTTAGATCGATATTTGGTTTGCAATATTTCGATATATCGATATGTTGAAAATATTTGCCGTCCCTATGTATAAGGAACAAGTGCTCGGGGTACACAACAGTGGAATGCCAAAGCCAGGTCTGGCAGGATGACAGCTGGAATGGAGGCCAAAGAAAGTGCAAGTGGACTCAGACCTTGCTCAGAATGCATCATGCCGATTTTCACTTGACACTGCAAAACTTGCAAATTACATTAAGTCAACGCTAAATGTATTCCGGAGCAATATATAATCAACTGTAAGCTTATTATAGTTTTATATTTAAAATATGTTTGCTTGAATTTTTAAAACCTAATACTAGCAAATTTCACTCTTTGAAATTTTTCACGTAAGAATACTGAACTTAAACAGGTTTCAAAATTTGTCTACAACCAGTTTATTCCGATTATTAAATCGTTGTTGTGTGATTACTTATTGTGCTTAGGTCCTACTTTAGATTTCAGTAGTTTTGTTTCAAAGTGCTAACCATATTATAAGAGTCTGCAGAGGCTGTCGGCCATGTTGGTTTTAATCCCATAAAAACAACGTTATTTTCGAACCGAACATACGATCACTCGTATCCAAATCGAACGGTTAATTTTCAACGGATTTTTTACAAACAAATTGCATTTGATCAAGAATGAAACTGAACGTTGAATTGCTTCGAAAAATCTTAATTAGTTTTATATCAAAAATATTAAAAAAATATTTCGTTTGAAGTTATTATTTTCACCTTATTTTCAAAATAGGCCTAAGTATTCAAAATATCAAAAGCAAACCCAAAGCGTAATATTATATCGTTTAAAATGACATCTAATACACAACTGTTGGTCACTAAATAACGAAAAATATGGATTCGCAAATAACGTTGTTCTTATGGGATTAAACCCAACATGGCCTGTCGGCCATACCTCTGCGGACTCTTTAAAGCGATAACCACCAAACAAAAATATAAATTGTTAGAAATCTCTAGTCCTTACCATTTCACCCCACCGTCAGTATACTTGTGGATTTCCATTGTTGATGTTCATTATTGTTATTTTATTAGGGGTACAGTTACTAAATTTCACATTTTAATGTGAATGTAATGCAAATTGTACGCACGTTGGACCACAAAGAAGAAATAAACATATGTCGCATCCACTACTGCGCTAAATGTGTGTCGAGTAGTTAGTCCTCCAGTTTGCCACGCGAATGGCAGGATGAGCATCTTGTCAGTCCCTATTTTTATCCCCCCTCCCAATCTTCAAAGCTAAACGCTTTAGTAAAAAATTATTTAGTACTAATTATTTAATACTGTAATTATTTGTATTTAGTACAAATAATTATACTGAGGATATGTTAAAATGTACACTAGTTGAAATATATGTAAACTGCCACTGAGGCATTCGCTACAGCCATAGGAAAGCGACCTCTATTTATTTTTTCTCTATGGTTCAATATGGGTTTTCTGTAAATTTCCATTAAATCTATAGTTACGTAGGCTAATCAAATGCAATATGGCACAGTGTGCCTTATCAAAATATTTTACGCTGCCATATAACTAAAAATATCCATAACGAACAAACGTTTGTTAATTTTAAATATCGGAGCCTATTATAGCAAGAAACAGACAATTAATGACAGAATAGACAATAACGAAGGCAACAATCGTAGCAAAGCTTAAACGCAGCAACAAGCTCACTGTCGTTCCAAAAAAGACTTTTATAGAGAGACTAGGGGACATCCCTGCATGCTTCGCATGCCAACCCCGATGCTCGCTGCAATTGATACACATCGGCCTTCGGCCTCAGCATGTAACTATTCAATACAAAAAATAGGAGATTAACTATATAACATAAAATCACAATATTAAATTTAGTTACAGTATCTCACTCACACTAATTGCTTTGCCACCTATTTAGCCTATTTCAAGAGTGTTCATTTCATTTATTTTTGTTTAACAGCTGAAGATTAAACTCATAGTAAAATATTAAATAGTATAATGTCAAACATTCAAAATAGACATGTTTATTTATTTACAAAACAGCTGTTATTAATTTACTAAAATCAACCCAATGTTATCCTTATGGACCAATCTTTTAAGGGTGCTTTATACCCCTTAGGAGTAATTTATCAAGATGAAAATACTTTAGTTGTCCTATTTAAGTTCTAAAGAAACAGTGTACAAAATTTCAGCTCTCTACCTACATGGGAAGTTGGAGAATTAGTGATGAGTGAGTCAATCAGTGAGGGCTTTGCCTTTTATATATATAGAATGTTACAGTTTCTATCAGTTATATTTGACATTCTTCGTTAAAACCAATAAATACACATCCACAGAACTATAGATGTGTATTCATTGTTAAAACATACCAGCATGGCACACCTAAATGGAAAAGCGAAACTTTATGAAATAACGGTAGCGTATTAGAATACAGTTTTCACTCACATAACAAAATTGTTGTCAAGAATTAACTACAATTTCACGAAAAACACTTTTTACTCTGTGGGAATTACGTTTTTTTACCGAAAAATGTACAAACCCCAATTTTATAAATTTTTGAATTTTTACATATGCCTATTTCCGTTAGTTTAAATAGCTTTTAATCGTCTTTCTTAAATTATGACGTCTTTTTACGATGAACACGAATTGGGAAACTATTATTTTGGTCAATGACGAGTATTTCTAAAGGTATAACAGAAAAACAACTTTCGCGGCGAATCGCGATCATTATAAACGCCAACTATACATGACAAAAAACGAATTCCCATTTATTTTGGCAGGCACTCGAGTTAAACGTAAATCTAGAATTTTGGTGTATGATATGTTAAGTTTGATTATGTTAGAGTGGGTTTATGAAAAGTGTTTTTATGGATGAAAATCATCTTCCACAAAACCGGTTACATGCTCATGTTCAGTGTAAAATATACATAAAAAAAAAGAATTTTCAAAAATAACCACTAAAAACAAATTTTTTTTATTTTCTAGTAAAAATTTTGTTTTCAATTTTTTTGCGAAAAACGAGTTTTCCGCGTGATGATCTAACTCAATTTTAACCACTTTGAAACAATATATTTTTTTTTTATTATTACAAACAATTAAAACCAAAACATAGTTGAAAAATTGTGTTAGTATAAAATCATTCTTATGTAAACTAATTTTTAGACTAGGTATTAGAAAATGATACCAAACACGATGGTATTAACTATAAAAACAACTTTTGAACCCTCATATTTAGTTATCACCCTACCCTTTAATTTCTACAAAAAAAATTAATCAAAACAAGAGTTATGTGTAGCATGTATTATTTATTTTATTTGTAAAATGACTAAAAACCTGTATACGTTACTCAAAACAAAACTAAACAAACAATAAGCAACAAACTAAATAACTTATATAAGAGTTACTCTTGGTTTAATAGGCTATATGTTATACGCACAAGAAATAATTCAAATGTTCTAAAATAAATAGTCCTAAATTAAACTGTACATAATTCCAAATGTATTCCTACATTTTGAATATATTGACATATTTACAAGTTGATCACTGATTTATGTATACATTCTTTCAAATTTATATCAAGTGAAGTAGGCTACCTTGTTATATACACAGAAGTCACTCTTGTTCGTTGTGAAGTTGAGTGCGATTTAAGCAGTCGTGAACCGTGGCTCAGTAAGAAATCGAAAAAACTGTATACAATGGTCCTATTATAATGTCCTAATATAGAAATTAAAAGGTGGAGTCGTAGCTATTTACGAAGTTGCATATATCGTTTTTATAGTTAATGCCATCGTATTATGTATCATTTTTCTTATTTTTTCTATACTTTTCAAGAATACTTTAATAAGTTAAAAATTCCGAGCCGCACAAAAGTGTTCCAGTGCAGAGGTAACGACAATAGGTGACTCATCACTGGAACATCTGTGCGAGGGGGTGAGTGTTTGAAGGACGGGCGGGCCGGTCGCAGGGGTCCATCGGCCAAGTTAGTGTATATTATAGAGAATGATTTTATGCATCACGCAAACCCAACAATTGATCACTTTGTCATCAGTATTGTTTCACTCAAAGTTCACAACAATGTGAGCCTGTCGGTAGACTTTCTGTTGCTCGATCCAAATAAAGTACCATTGATTTTACGGGAGATTTCCAATTGCACCGGGGTCAGGGATCGGCCCCAAACTGATGTGTCCAGATGCACCGGAGCCCCTTTTGGGGGGTGTTCCAATTGCACCAGAGGCCCTTGTTTATGACATGAGCCGGGAAAGTCCAACCAGGCCGGATTCCTAGTACAGTAACCCCAAGCTGACCGTGCCAAATTCCACACCCTTTGTTATGACATGAGTCATGAGTCGGTTAGGTTAGGTTAGGTTAGGTTAGGTTAGGTTAGGTTAGGTTAGGTTAGGTTAGGTTAGGTTAGGTTAGGTTAGGTTAGGTTAGGTTAGGTTAGGTTAGATGTTAGTGTTTCCACGGATAAACACAAAATTAAACATTAAATACATAGTTACCAAATTTATTAGTTAGAACCTGCTATGGTCTACCATTAGTATGTGCCACGAAACATCGGCAAGTGTTTGATAGAATATTCCATTGCGAAATTGTTAAACACTTATAAACTATGTTTGAAGAAATGTAGTGGGGTGGGGAAGGAAGGGGCCTTCCAATTGCACCGGCTCCGGCGGTCGAAGGAATTTGCAGCGGGGATAAGTGAGGTGGGTAGATTTTGACCACCGGTGCATCTGGACACTTTTCGGACGGAGGAATGTTTTGACCCGTGGAAATTCCTTTGACCGCCGGTGCAACTGGATATCAGCCGATTTTACTGTACATAGTAATATTGCCTTCTTTCATCCCCGAAACTGTGTTTAGTAAATATTTTACATCTCACTCTTTCTACAGACTTGGATAGTCATCACATTTCACCCTTTTTTACGTTTATTAGTAATCACGATTTGGTCTACTGTGACTGTTTTCTTTGCCTAATATTTACTTTTTAATTAAAATTTTCAATATACCATCTGCAAGTTATATTCAGAACACTCATATTACGTTTTTATAATGTTGTTTGTGAGAAAGTTTTTTTTTTTAAAATTATGGACCAATAATAAAGTTTTATCTCTAGTTGTCATGCAATATGGGTAAAAAACAGCATTAATTTACGTATTATTTTAACTGACGTAACTAAAATGTTATAATTGCAATTGGCAAATTGGCCTAATCAAGGTTCGTTAGTAGCGAATGAGTTGATGCACAAACACTGACTGTAAGTCGCTTACTGTGCAAGTTAAAACAATGAGAATAGATAAACACAACTAACTTAAACATCCGCAGATATCGGGTTATCCCGTAAGGTCACACCACTAGGCCTCCATTGATAATGTTGTTACTGTACTTTACGTGAGGCTTACTTCACTCAATAACTATTCCATTCAAACTTAAATTCCATTTCTACTTTTTGTGGCTAATTGTTTAGCAACGTGTTATTGTTATGATAATCAGTTATATCACAACTGATACATATTAATTTTTATCAAATGGCTTAACATTTGTTATCAACTATAATGAGATGAACGACTTTGAACTGTTTTTTTAATTGAGATGATTGATCTGTTTGTTATTTACTTTATTAAATTATCTTTTTGAATACTTAAAGTAGTCTTTAAAGACAGAAAATAATTATAATAACAACATTAAAAAACTCTAAAATTATATTTTGAGGGAAACGTTGTCAAATGGAAAATTATTTGTTTCAATGTATTCAATTATAATTTAACAAATTGTATTCAATATATACCCATTTCGGAGACTAGTTTTTAAAACTGAAGTAGCCCAATTAATAGACAGAAAATATTTATAAGAACAATACTAAAGTACTCTACAAGTAGATATTTCAAGAGAAATATGCTTTTTGAGATTTATTTTTTAATTTATTTAATTATAATTAAAATAATAAACCTGTAGACCCATTTCTAGATGTTATTAAGAGCAAAAGGCCTATAAATTGGTTTAGTCATTACAAAAGTTGCTTATTTTTTTAGTATACTGTATTTCATTCACCATAATTTAATCCTTAAAAGCTTAACTTATTGCTAAGTAAAACCGTAGAGAAAATAATGAATAAGCCACAAAAAAATCACCAAGGAACCTTGTGGAAGATATGAAGTCTAGGCCTATATAAAAAAGTTAAAACATTTAAAAGGATTATGTAAATTTTCTGCTGAACTGAATATTTAATCACATACCTAACTGTGGTTTAGCAAAACATATTTTCTTATGTCATATTCTTTTGTAATGGACAAACGACTTGAGTAATAAGTTAACTTTTATCAATGTTTGTTAAGATCATAAACAATTTTATTTAGAATCAAACACATGAAATAAAAATAGACATACGTTAATCTTCTCTTTTAATTTAGTAAAATCTGGCTGTATGTATGTTTTACACTGAATATTAAATTTTACACTGAATATTAAATTTAATGTTCCAACAACCATTTGTTGTTATACAGCAGAAATCTAAATTCATAATAAACATTCTCATGATTTAAATATTACAAAAAAGTATATACCATATGACAAAAATGTATTTTAAAAAATGTCTACAGACAAATAAGTTGTCCCATATGATGGTTCGAAAATAAAAATAAACATAGAAAGATGAAAAGATATTTACATCGTTGAGGTTATAATATGACAAATAAGTTTCAAAACCAAAATACTCCCTTGTCGGTTAAATGTTAAATAATAAATTGTAGAAAACGATAGTTAAAATTACCTTCGAGATGACACGTGTTTAGCAAGAACAAGTCACACACAGCAACAACGAACCGATGCCGACAGCAAGCAGCGAACTGAACAGTGAACAATTTCAAACGCTTTGAAGTAAGACGATTCTAAATATAGACTACGAGAAAGGGACAGCTGTGCGAGTAGAATACCGTAGAACCAGAAACAAGATACAGGATTGGTTGTTGGGGTAGATTAGAACTAATGACTGGACTGGTACAGCTGGCATCTGGCGGGATAGAGTCAATGCGATCTAGCGGTAAACGTTGGAACCTTCCGTTCACTAGCTTCAATTCCCCTGGTTTGGCTACAATTAATTACTGAATATTTACAATTAATTGGTTCAGATTGTTGTGATAATCTATAAATTATTAAACTATGTACATGGTCAATTTTATTTATTTGACTAAACAATATATATATTGTGTATATGAATTAAACATTTAAGGGAATTAATTATAAAGTAAGTATTTCATAGCATTAAGCATTATAAATAAGTGTTTTGTTTGATTATCATGGTATAGACACTAATTAGTTTACTTCAAAAATAGAATTTCAGATTATGTCAAACAAAACACTTATTTATAATGCTTAATGCTCTGAAATACTTACTTTATAATTAATTCCCTTAAATGTTTAATTCATCTTAAAGTCAGTTATAGTTAAACCTACAATATAAATAATATTATCTACAGTTATATTAATAAACAAGAAAGTTTTCGTTTATGAGACCAACATCCTGTAGACGATAGTTGGCTCAACAAAAGTTGTAATAGGTTAAAATGGCGAATAATGCAAAATTAATCTTCACGCTCGTAATTTATGTAGAAATAATCATATATTTTCATTGCGTTTTCACTTGAGTTTGTTTCATTTTAATACAAATATTCTCCCTTCTTATATCAAGGTCTAAGTAATACATGAATAAATTACTACTCAGTTCCAAAATCGATCATTACTAAAAAGGATTCTGATTAATCTGAATCCCAGGACAAGACACCGGAACTGAGCTTGGTCTGAATTTTTTTAGGTAAATCACGCTGATGTACTGATAGTTACAGACTTGAATGAACGCGGATTCGTCAAGCGTACAGCCATGCATCACATGTAGTATCTAAAATAATGAAGGCGTTTTTATGTTTATTACGATAACTAACATATGTGACCTAACGAATTTATGCAGTACACAAATTAAACACAAACTAATATTTTACAGTTTAGTATATTTTATAAACGTACAAAACGTTTTATTTCGAAGTGAAATAAAGCACTTTATGTGTATTTCAACTGTAAACCCTTGTATGTTTATGTGGAACCGAAATGTTCACGTAATGTTCCTTGATAAACACAACAAGTTATTTTAAAGTAATATTATAATATTAAATTGTAATGCTATAATGACGTGTTCTTTAACATAGTAGACTACGGAGTTTTTTCGCAACACGATATAATAATATAGTTATAACAATATTCAGGGGGAAAATAAATAGTAAAGTTATACAAGGTTGATTTTCACAAATTAATTAAATAACAATCAGTGATTTGTTAAACAACGTATCAATTTAAAAATGTGTTGCTATCTGTAAAAAAATGCCTTATCCAGAAAATATTTAATAACGGCAACATTATCATGTGACTTAATAGTCCGGTGCGCCCGTTACGATACAGTTTGTAGAACGCCTGCGAACCTGGGTTAGGCAAGGAGCCGCGTTCATTCAAGTCTGTAACTATCAGTAGTAATCTCTGTAAAGATCATACAATACTAAATAATTGGTTATATTTTTAATTTGTGTTAATGAAATGTCTTCACCCAAATTATTTTCAAATGCATTTACGTTTTATGATTGGATGGTAACTACTTTAAATACATAATTCATTTTACTTAGTTGTTTCTACATTACGTTTAGTTTCATAGACTTTCTACTTTTAGCAATTTTGCTTTTATTCAATGTAATAATTATGTTGTTTTAATTCATCTGTATTTTAATTGACCAAATAAATCTATTTTAGACTACTAAAACGTACAAACTATGTAACTTATTAAGTTATGTCATTGATTTTACTATACATTGATATATTTTTTATATAGTAAAATCAATGGTTATGTCTATTTTTTTTAACACTGAAGCAATAAAATTATTTCATACATACTTACATATATTTATAAATCACATTATTATTAGCACAGTACTTGTACAAGTTTGTTTGGTGTAAAATATACGAGTAGGCCTACTTAGGTTTTTTTTTTTTCAAAACGTTATTTTAGCGAATGTTATTCAAATAGGCCTATTAATAAATTTTAATGAAATGTAAAACATTTGTAAAAACTATTTATACATTTCGAGGGAAAACGTGTATAAAACGTCTCTGCATGGAACTGTATTTGGAACAGGAAGTACCAACGTTGATCGTCCATAAGTCCTAACTAGAAGTGAAAGTCGGTAACGAAGCCGGCGTGATTACAATGATAAGCGTATCCAACAGTGAAATTTTATATCTGGTAATAAACCATTTCCAAATGGTTTTGATGGTATATTTTAGAACCAATTTACCATAGGTCAAATAGCCATTTGAATTGTACTGTTAACAAAAACTATTTCATCTACAGAAAGGAAAAAAACAAGCGTGTGGCAAAACCTCAAATTGTTAGTGTAGGCAATCGTTATCTTTAAATATGTACACGGTGGGAAAAATATGAAAACGCTTTCACAACAACATCACTTTTTCCATAGATAATTTGATATTTTAACTTTTTTAATAATTGTGTTTTATAAAGTATAATTTTTGGTCACAATAATTTACTTAAAACCGTTAAATAGCAGAGAAATAATAGTTCAACTAAGTTACTTTGAAATTCAAATGACTGATACTCTGGAAAGTATAAACCTTTCGAAATCCGGTTTGCGGTAATTAGTTTCTCTTGAGCGTGCCTTTAATTTGATACCAAACTCGACCTAGGCTTACATTGAAGATTTTTGTTCAACTTCTTGTGGGCCGTCCCCCTGAAAAGATTCCTGTTCTTTGTAACCATGAACCATGTATACAATTTCACTTTTACAAGTGAAGTCATACAAAAGTTGTGAACGCGTTTCCAGATTTTTTCCACCCTGTATTATTTTACTTTTGTCTCGTATAAAACTTTTAGAAGACCTTTTAGTCTTAAAACATGTGAGAACCCAATTTTCAAATTTGGGAATATTTAGGCAAATAGGTTTGTGCACGAAGAAAGATCAAATATTTATGGTGACTTATTTAAAAATGTCGACGTAATATTTCAATACAAGACCTACTTAGAAGGGGTTTAACAGCTAATCTAGAAACATTGAAATCGGTAGAATTTTCCCTAACTGTCAAACCACCACCGCAAAGTCGACAGCCCTATTAGTGGACACAAAAACTTTCCGTATGCAGGCTAAAGCCCATCGATATATGCTAAGTAGTGTAGACCTATTCGTTGCTACAGCGTGCCGCCCGCCGACGGCAGAGAGCACACGAGAGTAGGCTACAGTAGTAGGCCTACGGTCAAGGTTACGCAAGAATACCGATGTTTATGCTTACATATTCCAAAATAATAATAAAACTTCAAAATTAAAAAGTTCTTATCTTAAAGATTAACATTTAAACACTTAAAACTATACTAATAATGTTGTTGAATAAATAATACTATTTTATGTCAAATAATGGCTTTTTAAAATAGAATGTCACCATCACAGGTCATGATCGTGGTTTTGGTTCTCGGCGGCCCATCACGAGTTTTCTAGTGATGAGTCGTCAATGGGTTAAAGAAAATGAGTGTCATAGAAAAGATAAAGATCAAAACGTAAGATTTTACAGTAACTTAATACCCATTAGAAAGAAACAGACGCGAATACTGTATTCATACATCATATTGAATAAATTATGAATAAAAATATAAACTTAATAACCGATAACCCAGACACAGAGGCATTTGGCAAGTTGTACTGACAAAAGTGTCCAAATAAATAAACCGATAAAGTATTTTCACTACACTACTATGAATTCAGCTGTTTTCGTTATGTGTTTACAACCTGCGAAACATCATATTTTCAACAGCTGAATCGGTAAATGCTAAAAGGGCGGAAGTCAATTTTTTTGACATATTCGTTTTATGACTGAATAATGTTGTGTTTATGTAGCTGCACCAATTGGTGTTAAAAGGGCGTCTGAAATAAATTTACTTTAGTAACCATGGCTACATGAAATCTAGGTTTTTTGTTAAAAGGGCTGAAGTCTGGACTTCCGCCTTTTTAACAAAGATTGGTTAACCAGCAGCTGAGTGGAAAAACAACATAACCTCAAATTCTGCTGCTGTAGTTTCTGAATCAGTATGTGTATAGTTTTGGTACTTATTTAAATATCAATAGTATTTATATTTTAATGATTATTTGATGGAGGGAAGTAGTGGTAGTGACGAGGATGTCAATGTAAGAAAGAAGAGGAAGCAAAATCCTCAGAACTACAAAAGATATAAAATTAAAAATGCAAGTGCCTGAAAATGACTATGACGAGCTACATGTGTATGCAGACAACTGCAGAGGGCAAAACAAGAATCATTGTTTATCCAAACTGTTTCTAGCCCTCACTGACTTGAAACGATTTAAAAAAATAAATCAGTTCTTCCCTATCAGAGGACATTATTTCCTCCCATATGATAGGGATTTCTCCATCATCAAACGAAAGCTAAAGAAACATGACAGAATCTATAGTGTTCATGAAATCACTGAGATCATCGTCAAAAAGCAGCAAAAGCCATAAGTTCATAGTGGTAGAAGTAGACAGCCCTACAATGGTTTACAATGTAAAAGATTGGTGGCCAACCTTTTACAAACGCAATATTGCGTCAGAAGAAACCAAAAAGAAGCGCAAAGAAGAAAGAATCTTTTTCGGAATAAGTAAGTTCCACCACTTTGAGTACAACTCCGATCAACAAGGAGTCTGTAAAGCAAGACAGGAAATCAATGGAATCTTTACGCATACGTTTAAAATGAGAATGATCTCCTGTGCTGACAATGAGCTGCATCTTCCAAATCAAATAGCTTATCCAACAGGGAAAGTATCTATTAAAATTCCAAAACTTAATGACTTGAGGAAGTGTTTGCAATACATACCAAACGAACATGCTCAGTTTTATGAAGAAATTATCCAATGGCCTCAAGACAACATTCCTGATGCGGTTGAAAATGTTGATGAGACAGAATAACTATGTATTAATAAACTAATTATTTTAATCATTTTTCTTCATTTTCCCGCCTAATCAACGCAAGGAACAATAAAACTGAGGTAAACTTACCGTTGGTTTTGGAATAAATGTTAAAAGGGCTGAAGTCCGCCAGTTTTAAGTGCTTTTAACTATCACATACAATTATTTAATTTTTTGTACACAATAATTTGTTGTTCCTACATACATGGTTTACTAAAAAATATCATCTAAATTTATTAAATGTGCATATTTAGTAACTTACTCAGTTTTTTTTGATTTCCCGAAAGTTTACTTAATAGGACTTCCGCCCTTTTAACATTTACCGATTCAGCTGTCTATTGTTTACTACCGAAAGTAACATTGTTTACAACCGAAAATTTTCCACAGTCAACAACACCTGTTTTTAAAACATGTTTCTGATTTAATAAACAGTTAACATTCAAACAATGAGTTTTTATTCCGTAGTGTAGTGAAAAGTATCGTTCAAAACTCAAGTGAAAGTGTTTTGTATGTTCTCGACCATTCGAAGTGTTTGACAAGTCTCGCACTTCAAACATATGGTCTCGAACATGCAAAACCCCACTTTCCACTCTTGTTATAAAATATACTATTAACTTTTGTCTGTCAATGTGAGTGTCAGTCAGCTGGGCTCTGCATCATAAGTTCTTGGAAAAGGTTCTATAGCAGTAGGCAGAGAGTGTGTTACATTAAACCATAGAGTAATCAAATATTCGAATTACTAACATATATGCTTATTCTGTGCTAAAACTGGACTTAATATTAAATTGAACCTGAGTATCGTAAAACAAGTATTTAAATATCTTTAATTTTTCTTAATTTGATGTTTCTAATTCATAAGTTAAGATCTACTTTATGCTTTTTAATGTTCATAATTTAGAACTTACATCATTTCTATTGCAAAGAAAATATTTTAACACGCACAGTATATACTAGATATCTGCGTCCTCGGTTGAAACCCACATAAAGTCCAAAAACATCTATGTGATATAAGTCTTAATTAGAAATGTATTTGGTATTTTCATTATAATTAATTATTTTCCCAATAATTATAATTACTAACCCCAAAAGCAACAATGAAACAAATAGATAGTACGTACCAAATAAATAAAATAAATACAATACACATAAAATTTATACAACTCAAAATAAAATGGCTAAAATGTATTACGTAATAAAAGGTAGTAATTTTTCCTTTAGAAAATATAATGAAAGGACGAAAATTAAATATGACAGAAAAAGGAATGTAAAGTAAAATTCATCATCACTTCACTTATGTGACTTAATATATTCCCTAAAGCTTGGGAAACGAAATTACCATAATGTTATATGCAAAATATCTGTGAAATAACTAATTTACATTGAATAATAAATTTCCATTTACAATTCCATCAATAGTATTGTAATTTAAATATTCGTCTGATTTTATCAGTTGTAAATTATAAAATACCTATTTTACACTTACGAAAACAAAAATACGCCTTAAATAATATGTACCTTGTTGATATATTTCTATATTATATAATTTACACATAATAATGTATATATTTCATATTACTGTATGTTCTGTTATGTACCACTTACCTTCTTGTTATTGTTGTATGGCACTCTTGATGTGATTTGTTATTTGATTTTTTGTTTTCATCAGCTGCTTTTGTGTTTTGTAAAGTTTTTAACTTTATAAGCATGACATAATATTAATTCTCAACATGTCTAAATTAATTTGTTGATAGCTATCTAAATTAATATCATTAGCTGCTAGTGAATGGATTTCCTGAACAGTGACATATCCATTCTTTGTATCGCTTGAGTTAACAACCATCTACTATTGGAATTTGTTACTGGTTCTTGGCCTTTTGATTTTGTATTCTATTGTTATTGATATACAGATTGATTTATTTAAACAAGTTACTTGTGTTGTATACAGGATGTCACAAAAATATTGTCCTGGCGTTAATTTTCGTATTACAAACCTCATTAAGAGCAAATAATTGAAGGTAATATTTTTCGAATTCCACTCCTTTTATTGTTTCTCTTGTTGTATTTTTTACAAAAACATTAATAACTCAAGAACGCTTTGAAAGAATGACTTAAAACGTTGCACATATATTTCCATTAACGTTACTAAACAGAAAAAAACATTGAGTTATCTTTAGCCATTTTAAAATGGTGGTAATTTAAAATTTTTAAACGATTATTGGTTTACAAGATAAAATTGATGCTAACAATGTTTAAGGACCACCATTTTAAAATGGCTAAGCATGAATCAATGGATATTTTTTGCTAATTAATAATGATGTAACAAAAAGCACAAATTTCAAGTGTCGGTCAAACCGTTCTTGAGTTATCAGTTTTGTCGTAAAAAAAAAAAAAAAACGATTGGCACTGAACTAGTGAACGGAGTGGAATACGAAAAAATCGTATCCTTGATTTGTTTGCTCTAAATTAGGTGTAGAATCCGAAAATTAAAAGCCGGGACATCTTTTTGTGACACCCTGTGTGGTGGTTTAACAATTAATAAATAAATAAAGTACATTTTTATAGATCTTCATATGTACTCCAGTCGGTCGTGTAGATATCAGATTCCTCCAAATCCATCGTCCTCTATAACCAGGAACTTGATGTTTAGCCAATGGATTAGCAACAGTCTCAGCCTTGATCGCCGTCACACCAGGCTAAAGACAATGCAGACTCACTTGGATTACCTGAACATAGTCAATAAATGAAGTAAAAAAGGAGCTAATATTGTTTAACATTTCTCTGCTCTACGAAAGTAGTTTGGTGGCAAATCTATTACATCGCAAATCTTCATTTTAGTTTTTCGTTAATAGCAAACGGCTTTTAAACATCGATTCCATTTGGTCTGCTGATGGAATTGTCTGCTCATTATATACAATTACAGTTAGAGTACGTGTTGAACTTTGTAAGTCATTTAAAATTATTAAAACATACATTAAAAATTAAAATTAAAAGGTCTTCTAAATCTCCTAAATTCTTCTAATATTTATAATATCTTCTAAATTCTTTTGAAGTCTCACGAAATACGTAGTTTACGATTTACAGATCTTCACAATAATAAATAATACTCTACTAATAACATTTATTACAATACATATTTATCAATAAAAATAGTTTATTTTCCAAAAAAACGCCAACATTATAAAATATGTATATGTATTTACTATGAACATTAACTACTGTAATAAATAAAACTGTCCAAATGCTCAGGCTGACCAAATACAAAATATATCCCTCTAATTTTAAAATTTTAAAAACGGGAAAAATAAGCTTTAACAACATGATATACATTTAACACTATTTAATAATCAAACATGCGCAGGCCCTTTAGAAAATGTACTATCAAATGTATAACCTATTTGGAGAAAAACGAAAAAAATAAGTTTAGATGTATTTGTAGCAGTCAATTCAGTACTAAGTAGATCCATAGTTGCATTAATAAAACTTTTAAATTAGTAAAATAAACTATACAAACTAAACTCCACTTTTAGCTAAAAATATTAATCTTAGATATTCAAGAAAGATAAATAATTACTTGAGATAATTAAAACTAAAATTAAGCACCATCCCTGGTTGTTTTTAATTTTTTACGGCATTTAATTCATGCTTTACTTTAAAAGTTTATAAAAATCCGTTTTCCTTCATTAGCCTATTACAAATGAAAAACGCTATTTTTACCGAATAAGACATTCTTACCATCCACCGATCAAATTGCATAAAATTTGTTCCATTTTAGTTGATAAATATTATCAACTCGCATTCTTGGCTTCGGTATTTTCGTGATTGAAATACGGCTCTTCAAATTATAGGTGGTAAATTATTTAAAAATTAGAATTATAGGTACAATACAAATAAAAAATGCATTTATTTGCCTATCAGGCCCCACATAACTGAATACCTAAATAAAAACCCTTTTCGTCTGGAAAATTAATAAAAATTCTCCAAATTACTTCTGTTTTCAATACGATGATCACTGGACAATTCTTTATTATTTTAATCCGTTCTTTTTTAAATAAATTCATATAAAAAATATCAATATAGAGTTAACGTTTTTATAATTTTATATTTACAACTTTTTAAACTTTTACAGATTTTACATCAAATTGCGTTAAATACAAAAAGTGTCAACATATTGACATTTTCAATTGCCATTACACGTATCTTAAAAATGGTAAAACAATCTTGAATAGCCCACATTTTACCATGTTGCCAGTGCCAGTTACAAAATGTTGTTTCACTAGCTTCAAGACAAGTTGAAGATCTAGTGATGAGTCAGTTAGTGGATGAATCAGAGCTTTCACTTACATATGTATAAATATTATTCTTTACACAAAAACAAGCCTTGCTATTTTTTCTCAGCCTTGGGTTTTCCATTTGAAAGAAACTAAAATTATAAGAGACTATTCAACAATGTATTTGTTCAGTTTTCCTCTTACCTGAATTATTTCACTCTACTAGTAGACTAAAGAATATAATTTTTAATTTATGGTTTATAAGGCCTAAGAAACAAACATTTAGTAAATACATAGGCTTTCAATGAGAGAAGAACGCTTAGTTTGTTTTAGTAGAAGATAAAATAATAGCATTTATAAGATTATCATTTAGGTTTTGTTTGCTAGGCTCATTTTGTACAGTGCTGAATTTCTTATCGGTATGTATTCTCAGTTTATCATTTCTATTTCTCCATAGAAGCAAGCAAAAATAATTTGTTTATTTGAATTACGACCATTAGATTAACTAAAAAGTCGTAATCTATGGGACAGGGAGAAATCAGTAAAAGCCAATAATCAGATAGCTAACATAGGATTCAGTCACAAAAAATTTACTCTTACGTTAAACCTATAATCTATACTACTATGCTAACCACAGAGAATAGATAAACAGAGGTCGAATTCAATAGAGCGCTAAAATATGTAGAGTAGTTAGTCATGTCTCCAGTTTGCCGTGGGAATCTTATCGGCCACTCTTTTATTCGCCACAAATCTTCAAGTATAAACATAGTAATTTTATTATTACAGGTATATAAAGGTGTACTTTAGTTTTAAACTATTTATAGCTTTCACTGGGGCTTTCGTTGTGACCTAAAGTAAACGAGCTACGTTTTTTCTCAGTGGGCTCTCAATAAATCTTTCATTTATATTTGAGGCCTTACATCATATTTAGGCTATTTTAAGGCAAACATTTTGTTTTAAAACTTACGTTCGTGTTTCATAATATTATGTTTTATAACATGTTTTGAAAACCGGTCACTTTTGACTGGGTTTTGGAAACCCAGTCGTTATGACAACAACACACAATAACGCTGCACTAGCTGCTGCAACTTGCGTGTTTATTTTGAATTCAAGAATGAAAACACATGCTAAAGGGTGGCATTGGGTGTGCCTCTCTCAGCTAGCCAGAATTTTCAAAAAAGAGGGGCCCACATAAAAATTTGAACTTTTAAAGGTTTGATGAGTATGAAAATAAGTAATAAAAATATATGCAAACGAAGATTGTATTTCTAATCCATCAATATTCATATCATAATAGTAAGTTCCCTTAGATTGTATCAATAATTCAGCATTGTATGCATGGAAATGAGACGTTTTAACAATATTATTATTTAAACAAATAACTAATTATTCAGTGTAAATTGATAGAAAATAATTAATAATTTGTTTAATTTCATTCCTATATTTTTAGGATATAAAAACAAATAATTTAGAGCTAAATTTGAAGAAAATGAATATATTTCTAAGGATTTAATAATTATCTATAGTACAAAATATATCTTGTAGCTAATTATAAAAAACGATCAACAATTGCATAGTCTGGTTAATAATAATTAATACGTAGTCTACTGGATACAATAACAAGTTCAAGTAATTAGCAGATTTGCCTTATACTGCAAGATAAAAAGTTATATGTGATAAAAGTTTACTGCTGATGATGGAGAATAAAAAAAATTGTGAAAGAGGCAAAGTTAAACTGAAAATAAATTCACACTCAAAGAACAATGTATCAAAGAAATTTTCCTTTTCTTTGGCTGTCAAAAGTGTTGAAGCTGCGTCAGAAAATTGACTTTTCAGATCTGACTATTTGACAGTTGAGCTCTGAAACAAAATGGTCACGGTCACCTTCTGACGAACGAGTCGTGATTCACGAGATTTTACTGGCACTGTCTGGGACTGGGCATGGTAAAGGAAGGAATTAACTTAAAACAGTCTATTACAAGTACAGTTATAGTTATAGAAATTTGACGCCGCAAATCACAACCTTATTGAGCGTGGTTTTCAGCTTGTCTTGTCTGTCAACGCGAACAGTTACTGACAGTGTAGATATTTAGTCACACTATTATAATGATTTATTATGTTATTTACTATATTATTATAAGTGTCCTGCTTAAGAATGTAATATTTTATTAGAAACATAAATATTATTTATTGTTAGGCTTGTTGGTTCAAATAGACGTGTGGTTCGTTATAAGAGATTTAAAATATATTAATACGTGGTAGAGAGACAACCCTACGGGGCATGCGCATCAAGCGTAGATAGAAATACTGTACGAATCAGTCTTTATATACTGTATATTGATTAGTCATTACGAATAAAGCTGGTCTCCAAGGGTGTGTCCAAGGGTCCTGGGTTTCACGTTCCTGGTTGAAGTGAAATGCAAGTTATTTTTAACTAGATGAACGGGACCTTTGTCAGTCGAGTTGCAAACAAATGGTAGTTTTCACAACTTTGAACGAATGAATAGCAAAGATTTCGAATTTCTCATTTCTGTGGTTAGACGCCACATATTAAGAAAATATACTTGTTTTAAAGATTCTATAGCCCACCTAGCAACGGATCCCACACTAAACGGTGTTGCCGGTATCCTATTAGTTTTAAAGTACCAGCTTGGTGCCATTCAACTATAACTATAACCTTGTATAACTATATTATACCTTCTGGTATAATAGAAGATCTATGCTATAACTGCAATTAGGCACAACACTAATCACCGACACATAGGATGTTCGCACACTGACACACCTACTCACTCTCCTCAGAATGCTTTTAAACAAATATGTTTTTAAATAGTGCAAGCACTGTTGTAACATGTTACACACAATAAGTAGAATATTTCTTCTGATCTTCACCGACTTTATGCGAGAACGTGTAATATATTTTAAAACATGGTAAAATGTTTTAAAACCAGTTTTCTTAATTTTCTTAGACTTTTGTTTTAAAACTCGATGTTTTATCATAGATTTTCTATTATAATATTCTATAGGTATAATAAAAAGTATATGGTTTTATAAACTTGTTATTGTTATATAGTGGCCAAGCTTTGTACCCCTAAATGCTTTGGTTACTAATTACCTGTTCCTATTCCGCCATTTCCCAATGTTAACGTAGAGAGTGAGAGTAAGTATAAAAAAAAACCATAACCTGTTGTGATTATAAACAAAAAATGAGAATTGAGATATACAAATGAACAAAAATATACATTTATTCAATAAAGTTTATGTAAATGTTTTAATTTAATTTAATTTTATTTCATACTTTATAGGAGTGGTAATATTTTCAAGTTTATTTTCAGCATACTTTAGTAAATTATGGCAACAAATGATGAAGACTGGTTCTATGATTCTATTTCTAGGTTAGTAGTTTCAGGTAGCTTACAGGAACTAAAATTATAATCATATAGACTTACAGCTTGCTATTGTTTGTTTACTGGTATTGACATTATTTGAAAACACTAATGTTAAGCTCTGATTTAAATCTTTGAGTCTAGATAAAGTTCTTGAAATATTGTAATGTTTCTTTAAAAAAAAGCTAAGTTTTAGTCAGTAATTAGTTAACACATCAAGGGCTAAGCCTAAAATGACAAAGTTCATTGTAATCCTAAAAAATGTTTTTACGTAAATAACTTTCCTTTGAATTAGTAAACTCCAAATATGATGATAGAAGTCATTGTGAGGTCGCTAAGGTGATGGATGATGACGTCATCAACTCGACGGGTATATCCGTCGCCAGGATCTCAGTGATGGACTGTTGTTGCTGACAGCTGTATTGTTCACAAATAACAGTGTTCACTGTCACTATTAGAATCACTTTCAAACATGTTATTATGTTTTTCACAAAAGAATAACCGCAAACACACCAATAAACTCACTAAATACAGTAATCAAAGATGGAATGCTTACGGGAACCGAAAACACTTCCAAACTTGGGACTGACACACACAAATAACAATAGGGTTGTATGCAAGGTCCTGACAACGTAAGGTCCTACCTCAACGAGATCCGAGCTCACACTGATGAATCAACCGTGCAACTACAAATGGCGGGTACATCCGCCGCCAGGATGCACGGAGGGTCTGGCGGCGCGGGTATAGCCGCGTGTAGCCACCAACGTGTTAACCCTAGAATCGCTATTCATCTTGATTGAGAGCCATTTACTCCACGCTATAAACTGCTAACATCTCTATCGAGATGCATTATGTCTAGCATTTTTTTAATTTTATTTTATTATTGCGCCGGCGCCGTACACATTTATGCCTAATATAATGTATCGTTTTGTTCCGCAAAAACCATAGAGTAATAATCGTTCATAGTGAAGTTAGGCCTATTTCGTTCCTCAAAAATTTCTGTCGAGGAATAAAAATTTGGTAGGCCTAGATGCTGATGATCCACAATCATTACATTGTGTCATGCTTGTACATAGGGAGAAATGTTTATAATATTATGTGTATGATTAGACAATAAGCGTATATAACTTATTTTCAATCTAAAAAGCATTAAAAACTATTTTGCTATTTTTAATGAGATTTAAGGATAATGATCTAATCGGTGTGAAACTGGCCAGTATTTCCATCCAGCAAAAGGGAAAAGGAAGAAAAGGGTAATTTAGGGAAATTTAACGAAAATTGCAAAAATTGGTTTAACTGTAGTTTTAATGAGTAAAACTGTTTCTACACATTTATTTATTTATTTATTTTTCTACGGTTAACACCATTTTTAAACATAATGAATAGTATATAGATATTAACAGTTTCAAGATAGATGTAAAGACAAATTTTGCAATGAATTAATGGATGGCATAAGTTTAAGATGATAATTATAGTACAATGCGAAAGAATAAATTTTAACTACACTCAAATCCCAAATAATCAGAGAAGAACAAGTTGACAGCATTAACAATACAAATACAGTTGACAATTTAACTACAAAAATAAATAACAAAAGGTAATACAGTAGTAAATATCTTGACCAATTACAGAATTAAAAATCCTAATCTAAACATGATTGATGATAAATATAAAACATAGAATATTTAATTGAGATAACCAGCAGCTCATAAGCAGCAGCACAAGAGTCGAGTAAAGAAGATTGTAGGTGTTTGCCCACAGCGATTAGTAGTCCACCTCCAGACTCCTTGAATGTGTCCTGTAGGGAGCGGGCATAGCGAAAAACATTGTAACCACTAAGTCTCAATTCACAGCTGTTTATGTCTGCTTGCAAGTTAGTCTCAGTGAAAATTAATACATCATAGGAAGAAGTAAGGATATAAGTTCGCAGTAAGTGAAGTTTAGTTCTGAGCCCATTAGTGTTTTGGTAATAAGCACCTACATTGAACTGATCGTAGGTGCTAGAAGAAATTAGTTTTTTGAGGCATGCTTGTCACTATTTTGGGGATACCATTAATGAACTTTATGGTCAAGTCACTTTCTCCATTATCCTTTCTAGTTTTTAATTGGGATCTTTGTTCATTGAGGTAAGATCTCTCAGCAGGTGTTCTGTCAGGGGCTATATACATGTCCTTAGCTCCTTTCAATTATTTCAAGGCTTCCTTAGAGGGAAGTTTCTTCTAAACTTTATATTATCACGCTCAGACGCGAAAGTTACTTTGAGTGGTCTGGGACGACTATCTTTCTTCCCCAATCTGGATGTTCGTACAACACTTCTCACTAGATTTGAGCATAATATGGCAAGACAGGAGTTGAAAAGGTCTTAATCATGTTTTGATCTTACATTCGAATCAGCCGAGATTGCTTCAGACATTCCAAAAATGAGACTATTTCTTTGACCTTTTAAAGCGATCATTAGCCTCTTCGAAAAACTTCTCAAAAGATGTTGAAAGGGCTGTAGAGTTTTTGGAAACTGTCTGCTCCACTTTTAGTAAACGTGTCTTGATGTCGGCATTGCTCATGGAAGTGAACTCAAGAGCTGCAACTCTACTTTCTATAGCATCCACCCACTAAGGCAATGTCAAGGAAGTAAAATAAGCATACATATATTACCCATTAGGAAGAATATTTTGTCGAATTTCTTCAAGTGTGCGGACAACAATCATGACATGAAGTAGTTCCATTCAGCAAATGGGGAAAGGGAGAAAGTGAGGGTGAAAAGGATAATATTTGAGGGAATTATGGGAAATTTGTTGAAAATTTATAAAACGAGTTAATTTTAAGTTTTAATCAACAAAATAGGCTTCTACACGTTAGGACAATGCCAAGGAAATATAATAAGTAAACATATATATTACTCATATATTGCACCTAATTTCTTCAGGTGTGCGGTCAACAATCATAACGTCACTTTGGTAAATAAACTGGTTAATACTCTTTTTTTGTGTAAATTTGACCCCAACTTCTTTTTTCTTGGATCTAGGCTTTTATTGCCATTTTATCTCAAGTAGGTCTATTCAGGGTGTCTATAATAGCTGTGCTAAGAGGGTTGACTTCCATCAATACGGTAGTTTGAGTTAACCCACCACCTGGATTATAGCACATTTGCTACCACTATGTATGTTTTCAATTTGAAGTGGATAGATTATTATGTCAATATTTCTAATTTTAACTGGGTTTCGAACACTATAATGATGTATATTTGTATTAGGAAATTATATAATTTTATAAAGTTTAGTTGTTTTTGAAATAATGACAAAGTTATTTATCAATATTCAAATGTTTGAAGATGCTATCAAAGTTCTATGCTGTCTATTCAGATGGCAAACAGTAGTTAGCTGTTGAGATATAGTAATACTTCATTTAAATTAACTCTGCTAATTGAATATGCTACCGTGATCTTGCAACCACCATTTTGTATTTACAATAGGGCTGAACGGATTGCGACCAGCAGGTTATATAAATTGTATGTATGGGGTTTCAGCAGCAGAGGGGAACTTATATCACGAGATTGATTAACTTCTGCCTTCAAGGTCTGGTTTGTATTAAACTTCTGCAACAATGTTTGGATATAAAAAATAACTTTGATAAAATGTAGAAGTTTGTTTTATTGTTATTTATTGTTTAGGCCCACATTATTATTCATTGAATTTTGTTATTGTTGAAATAATTTTATTGGAATCCTAAGTAATGATTTAATCATTATAAGCTTGATTAGTTAGTGTTAATCAAACCAACCAATGGTCACTACTTCTGATGACATAATTCGTGGGGCTTGTTAGTACGCTGCCAGTACGCAGCCTACTGTCTACTTGGTTCCCATGACAATTTTTTAATGGAATACACAGTGGAGGAAGAGTAGTTCTTTATATCACTTTCACCACTTAATGCATCTCTCTCACACCGGTACTTTCAGTAGGTTGTAATCTAAGTGGCTTACCTGTAGTTATCACAATAAAATATTCAAGGAGGGAACCCTCTGACTTCTTGTAATTAGGTGGTGTGTCATATACATTTTAAGGCTGTTTGGTTAAACAAATTTTCGATTGTTTTCTATTTCAATGACTTTATATCAGCTATTAAACACCTCCCAAATAGTTCTTTCATTATAAGAATAAGAATAAGAAAATCTTTATTCACATAATAAGTTTTTTATAAAACAGTTTGCCATGTGCACAAGGCACGCTCGGCTAAAATGAAATTGAAGAATACATTTAAAATTAAACTTAGTCTTCTAGCAGTCTTACTTCACTATTTCTACATCAAAAATATAAAGGAAACACAACACTGTTAATTATTTTAAACTAAAACATGAAACATAATATATACATTACACATTTAAACATATGCCATAAATATACTAACAATGTATTAATACTATAAGATTCAATAAGCATATACAAGGTTTCTAATCTATTGTTTGAAGTAATTTTTTTAAGTTTGTCTTGTAATTAGAAAGTTTTTCATTAATATTAAGATTTTTTAAAAATTTATTAAACATTAAAGTGCATTTAAAATAACATTGGTTTCTACTAGTTTCTTTTTTGTACAGAGGAAAAATCAACATTTTATTACTGATCATTCAATCATTCAAATTATGTTTAGAGTTATAAATACATCACCTCAAAGATGCGAATTTGGGCTTTCTTGGTACATATAGAATTAAGAAACTATTTTCCTGATTATTCCCAAATTTTAAAAACAGATCCTCACAGGACTGGTCTTACTCATCAATTATTTTAAATTTCGTAATTTTACTGCAAATTAGTAAATTTGATTTCAAATAATTAATTTTATATGTTTGCTTTTATTTTATTACGATGAGAAATACAATGTCGTGTTTGGCATATTATGCTTTTTAATACCACACAAAACCAACAAAATTGATTAACTTTATACTGCCAATGTACGTGTATGGGTGGGCGGGTGGGTCACTGCCAATGTATGTGTATGGGTGGGTGGGTCGGTCACTGCCACTGTACGTGTATGGGTGGGCGGGTGGGTCGATACCAATGTATGTGTTTGGGTGGGCGGGTTGGTCGATACCAATGTATGTGTATGGGTGGGCGGGTTGGTCGATACCAATGTATGTGTATATACTACATGAACGGTATATACTACTAGTAGTAGATATTACACCCATACACGTACATTGGCAATGACCCACCCACCCACCCATACACGTACATTGGCAGTGACCGACCCACCCACCCATACACATACATTGGCAGTGACCCACCCGCCCACCCATACACGTACATTGGCAGTACGTGTACAACTTTTGGTTGTACTTTTACCAGTATGTTATATTACAATCCAATCGCTACGCACACATACAGCAAGACACAGAACCTGCACCCGCAGGATTGCGCTTAAACGACTTCCTGTAATTATACCCAATCCATCCCAGGGGAGAGGGAGGGGTTGACTGTGTATGAGTAGATTGCGGCCAGACGTACAGTCAGCACTTGGAGCAGAATTCAGTTGTCCCTAAAGCCGGTCGAACTGCCTTAAACAGCCCAAGTGTTACTCAGAGATGTAAATAACTTACATTTAGCTAATTATGTTAATATTTTAAAACTTTTTTAGGTATAAAAATCTGAACATGTTTGAGATGGAATATCCTGTTGATTGTATTGAACTAGCTAGCAGCAATAGCATTTGTGTTTGTTGTTCTGACAAACAACAGCATCAACTCCTGGAGTTGGTCCTACCTCAGAAACTGACATCACCATCCACTCTTGGAGGGGTCATCACCAATGACACAGATTTGAAAATTAAGTGTGGAACATTTACCTCCTCCAGGATAGCTCAAGTGAGTTTTTACCATTTAAACGTATGCCTCTAAAAAATAAACTAAACAAAATAACATAAGTATGTCCCTCCTTTAGATTGTGTCACATAAGGTACAAGTCCTTTTTTAACAATAAAGTAGAGCTTGAGGAGTACACATTCTGTATCAGTAAACAAATACAGAATACTGTTGTGTTGAAACGAACGAAAGGTTTAAGACATTTGTACTATGGCCACTCAGTTCCAATCCAGCTGCCGCTGGACATTTTCCGTGCATCTTAATAGAGGCACTGGCTGGTCCGTGGCATGATGGTGTAGGGGCAATCTTAGATAAAAAGTGTCTTTGACTTGGAAGGGGGGGGGGAATTGACAGAATCACTGTTTCTATTATAGTTGCATATAACAATAACTGTTTTGCAACATTTTAGTATAGTAGAGGAGAAGAAAATACAATTTTTAATTCTCTGAACGGGTTTGTAATGTTCTAGTTCATTAACGCTTTGAAAACGTTAGTTTAGTAGACACTACTAGTTTCCTATAAGTTTGAATGACATAGGACATGTAAGTATGCATTTTATATAGGTAATACAGGTATAAATAAAATGTTAATAAGATATGAAGAATATTTGTGGTGTCATTGTTTAGCGTATTTAGACTACCAAATTTCAACAAAGTATTTGAAATTTTAAAAAGATGTATACATCGTATTAAACTTACAACATACAAAATATAAAAAATTACTCAAAGAAATTTATCAACATATGTTAAGGTTTTATTACATAAAATAAATTGAACTTACTATTTTGTGTTACTTTTTGCTTGAGGTACAAAAGTTAAAACAAATAATAAGGTTAACATACCTTTGTGGTCTTCAGCTACGTTAACCTTATCATTTGTCATATATATCAGCTCAGGAGGTTTTAACAATGAACAATATTAAAGATTTTTGTTTTGAGTTTAAAATATGTTTGTACTCTTATATCATGAAAAATATTATACAAATGAAAACAACAATTCTTTCAAGAGACATTAGAAGAAGGAGTCATCAAACTTACCACAGATTCAGTAGAAAAAGATTACGATAAAGCTAACAAGAAAAAGAATAACTTATAGTCCTCTAAAATTGAACACTAGACTATGTGTTTTCCATCTAAACCAAACACAGTTTAAAACATTATATTGTTTGAAAAGAATATTGGAAAGTCATATTGAATTTAAAGATTTGCAGATTTATTCTTTAAAATGTCTGTATAAGAAACATAAGAAGGGGTATACATGCTGCTGTCTACCACAGCATCAATGACAAAGATCTCTAATCTTGTTTGAAAGTCCGAAGTAACCGATAAAAAAATCTTTTCTGACGCGTTTTCACAGCTATGTACTTTTTATCTAAAGAGAAAATTTAAAAATAACTAAACCTACCACATATTTCACTTTTGGAAACGGGCGAGATAGTTCTGCGTGATCCTATTTGAAAATATAGAAGGACGTAATTCAGTGACAGAAGGGCCCACTCACTCCCTTTCACAGATAATGTTTTTTAATAGGAAAGAAAATTAAAACAAATAATAAATATGTCACACTAAATCATATTCTATGAATTATGTAGGGGAGAGTGTTGGACCTTGAACCTACATGTACCTTGAACCTATGCCAATTGCAGGACTAAATGTGAGCAAAACAGCACAACTCCAACTCTAGTTCATCCACTTGCCACTAGGAGCTAGTGCAAAGCAGTTTGTTGGACAGAAGAATAACCTCTCCATTCATTAAAAATTAATTGGGAAAATCAACACCAAAAAGTAAGTTTCTTTGTGATAATATTTTGTTTTCTCAACTAATAGTGTTAAGATATTCTGCTAATGTAGTGAACAAGACTTATAGAACATATGTTTAGCTATATTTACATGTTTTCCAATTCATTCTAAACTTAATCTCAACTGAACAAGGAGGATGAAAAATCAAAATGGCAGAGTCTGGTACCTTGAACCTAAGCAAAGTCTTGTACTTTGAACCGGTTCAAGGTACAATATATTTGCTAACTACAGGAACCATTATTACATTTATCTTACTAATCTTTTAATTTAACTTATTCACAGTGAATAACTTGAAATAAACTTATTTCCAATGTCTACCTCTGAGGCCTATTTAATCTTTCTCTGTTTCATAAAAATTGAAACAATAATACAAAGCATCCTACCTATTTATTTTTTCACACCATAAATTTATAAAAATTTATATTTTTACCTAAAATAAATGAGGGCTCTCACTAACCTTATTGGGTCATTTGTTAGGTATGGTATTAGTCAAAGTATGTTGTTTTTTCCAGATGCCTAGAAGTAAAACTGGAGCGAAAAGAACCCCAGTGTGTAAAGAAGACCTTGAGAGACCTGTGGAAGCGGTCACTTAACCCTCCGTGAGTCGCATCACGGAAGTAACCTCCGGGTAGCTACGATTTTCAGTATAAATGACATTTGTGAGGTTGTGTGGTGTCGGCGCTCCGCCGTAGCTCACGAGCCTCCTTCTTGGAACTAAAGACAACAACCCCAACCCTGCCGGACTTTCTCTTATTAGTTCAGTTCAGTTTTCGTAGTGGACTGGAGGTAACCTCCGTGTGCGACTTCTCGTGTATTGTCCTCACCCGGAGGCAACTTCCGTATGCGACTTCTCGCGCACTGGTGCTAAATAGGACTAAACTTCAAAGCGTGCTGTTTGCTTTTACTGTTTTGTATATAATTTAGTCTATGTGTATATATTGTTAGTTTTTTTTGTATAGTCATTTTTTATATAATTTTTTTATCGTTGTGGAAATGGAATCAGACGAAGAAAGAAGAATTGCTCGCCTTTTGGCAAGTGTGGAACGAGAAGAATTACAAGTTCAACGACCCACAGGAGTGTTCCCTAGAGTATTGGTTTTTGACGATGACGCGGCAGTCAACGATGGAATTATTGATGATCCTGATGAATCTGCAGATGAGGTAAATGATAATATTCCAAATGACTTAGAAAATAACTTAGGTGATGATAGTGAAATAGAACTAGACGATGATGACTTTTCTGATTTAGAAGCTTTACCAATTGCTGAAAGATTAAACGGTGAAATTGTACGCAGACAAAACAATAAGTTAGCTTTCATGAGTAAAAATCGTAAGATGTTATGGGATGTAGAACCCAAGCCACAAAATCGCAACAGACAAAGGAATATTATTCTGATGAGAATGGGACACGTCAGTAATGCTGCAAAAAATGCTAATACTCCTCTGGAAGTTTGGAGTTTGTTTTTTAGTAATGAAATGATTGAAGAAATTACTGAGTGCACGAACATTTGGATTGATAAAAATAAAAGTAATTACAACAGAGAAAGAGACTGTACCAATACAACACCTCAAGAAATAAAATGTGTTATTGGTTTGTTGTATTTAGCTGGCTTATACAAAGCCTCTCATTTAAATTTGGATGACCTATGGGCAGCAGATGGTAGCGGAATTGAATTCTTTAGACTAGCCATGAGTCTTAGGCGTTTCAAATTACTGCTTAGAGCATTGAGGTTCGATGATATTCGTACCAGGCCACGAAGGAAAGTCAATGATAAACTGGCTCCAGTAAGAAGAGTTTTCGAACAGTTTGTGCAAAAATGTCAAGAAAATTATGTCGTCAGCGAGTTTGTCACTGTTGACGAAATGCTACTAAAATTCAGGGGCAAATGTTCTTTCAGGCAATATATAAAAAACAAGCCTGCAAAGTACGGAGTTAAGGTTTTTTCATCTGTTTGTGCCAAATCATTTTACACCAACAATTTAGAAATCTACGCTGGAAAACAACCAGACGGTCCATACCAGGTCGATAACTCTGGAAAGTCTGTCGTTGAACGTATTGTAGCACCAATATCAGGCAGTAAACGTAATGTTACGGTCGACAACTGGTTTTGCTCCATACCTCTTTGTGTCGACCTTTTGAAGAATCACCAACTAACACTTGTTGGTACGTTGAGGATAAATAAAAAAGAACTCCCCCCAGCTTTTGTGGACAAAAAACAAGGAGTCGTAGGAAGCTCTAAATTTGGTTTCAAAAAAGACATGACTTTAGTGTCTTACAAAGCAAAACAAAATAAAAAGGTTGTTTTGTTATCATCCATGCATGACGACGCAGCTGTAGACAGAGATGAAGCTTCAGCTACCTATGGCAAGCCAGAGGTAATACTCTTCTATAACTGTAGCAAAGGAGGAGTTGATACAGTGGATAAATACGTTTCACATTACGATGTAGCAAGAATCTCAAACAGATGGTCTATGGTGATCTTTTATTCAATGCTGAATGTAGGTGGATTGAACACCTTCATTATTCACAAAGAAAATGTGAACTCTCCTGTGGCTAAGCGAAGACTTTTTTTACGAACTTTAGCCAAAGAACTATGCAGAGAACACATGGCAACAAGAATAACTGTAATAAGTACTCCAACTGCAACCAAGAAAAGGCTTCGACAGATGTTGGACTTGAATGAAGAAGAGGCACGACCCGCACCCGCTGATGAGGACACTTCAGGTAGATGCTACTCATGCAACTGGAGGAAAAACCGTTTGTCCAAAACAAGATGTAACAGCTGCAAAAACTTCATCTGTCGTGAGCACTGCACCAGTGATGTGTGTCAACTGCGCAGTAAGTGAGGAAGAAGTTCACACAGACTCAGAATAAGCTCTGATTTAGTAGTCAGAAAAAGTGTATCAATCTTCTTTGTTTTTATTAAATAATTTTTTGTACTTTTCTTTTTTATTGTATTCTTTTCATGATTAGTATGTTATCAGAAACTTCGTTAACAAACGACATTTTTTGTATATACAGTATCAGGGTTACATTTGTTAATTTATTTGGTTTAAAATGTATTGTAATTTCAACACTCACATACATATTTTTTTTACTATAATTTTGGTACTAAAATAAGTTTTACCTTTTTTATATGATTCTACATACTGTTTTGAAATTACTGTAAATAAAAGTATTAAGTTTCGTGAAAATAACATTTAATTTAGTCACCTGGAAGTAACCTCCGTGTGCGACCTCTCGCGTTTTGAAATTCATGTGACTCACGGAGGGTTAAGCATGGGAAGACTGCTTATGGTGCAGCAAAGGAGTTCAATGTAGATAAGGTTACACTTCTTAGACATGTCAAAAAATACATGGCAAGTGGTCTTACTAATTTTCAATACAAACAGAATAATGACACAAATAAAGTCTTCACTGACGCAGAAGAAACGCTTCTTGTGGATTACATTTTAAAAGCATCTCATTTAAATTACGGGTTGACCCTAAAAAATGTTAGGGAATTGGCATACCAATTTGGACCAATTGGCAGACCGAAAGGGAAATCTCTTATTTTGACTGACACTCCAGAAAAACAACGCATTGAATCACAGAAGTTAGCAAAAGCCTCAAAAGGTGTGAAGAACGTTAACAAGAGTATTTAAGCCTAAAGTCGTTAAAAAGAAATTAACCTATCCAAGCTCATCAGAATCGGATGTAGATGAACCAGATAATTTATGTGCAGATGAAGGTCTTTCAAATGAAGACTTTGCCAAACTAGAGGATCCGGACAACGAGAACATTGAAGTTGGATGCTTTATTCTTGTGAAAATAAAAAAGTTCTAAAAAAACTGTGAAGTATTTCGCTGCTGAAGTCATCTCATTAAGTGAATGTTTTTATGAAGTTCAATATCTCAAGAAAGATGTTAATTCACAAAAGTTTACAAGAGAGGATCCTGAAACCTATGAACTTGACAAAAATGACGTTCTTTTTAAGTTGCCTCACCCGGTTTTGTCTGGTGGATCGGAAAGGCAACTACAGAAGTTATCCTTTGGAGTCGATTTGTCACATTTTAAAGTAGAGTAGGTTTTTATTGGAACATGATTTCATTTTTTAACTTGAAGTAGGATTATAATTATAATAACTTTAAGTAGCTCATTATATCAGTGTAAGTTTATTATATTATATCAATGTAATGTTTATAACACATTGTTTCTAATAAACATGTTATTTGTAATAAATTTGATTTTTAATTTATATTCTGCAACATATATTTAATAGGTTCAAGGTACAATATAGCCCGGTTCAAGGTACAATACCCATGTTGTACCTTGAACCTCACTACATTTTATTTTTAATTATAATTTTGACCAAGAAATAATTGTTTAAAAAATGTAAAAAAAATATATATTGTGAAAAAATGTATTAACTACATAAAAAAGCCATCATGCTCAAGATTGCATTTGTCAAATTGAAATGAAAATATAATAACAAAAAATAGGTTCAAGGTTCAACACTCTCCCCTACTGTATTGTGTACAGTATATTCTACAGTATCAAAATATTTTATGAACCACTAGTGAAACAGCTTCTATTGTAGGTCAAGAAATAAAATTGTATGATTGAGTTACTAAAATCTAAAAAAAAAAATAATCGTAATTTTGAAAGTCATTTTCAGAACATGTTTTGGTGTTGTATAACAAATTTGAATTATGCTAAATCAATATTTGAAGTTATGCGGGTGTGTTAAAGACTAGTTTCTCAGACCAAAAGTACCATCTTTGTTCAATCCCATATTTTAGACAACATAATGTTGAAAGTGATCAAGTATTTATTCAGTCAAACCATTGATTTTACTATTCAGAGAAGACAGTTCTATCCAATGCTAAATTTTGACGCAAGGAATATGTGAGTGACCGTGCTGCTATCTGTTGTCATTCGAGTTAAAGAAGGTGAAATAGCCTCCAGTTTCGACTGTTTAGAGCACAGCCTGTGAGAAGTAGAGGGAACTAATCATTTTCCCCCATTTTCTTTCTTTCTTAGTTGCTCGCCCGGAATTACTTTGTGTTCTCCATCCTGCTTGCTTAAACTGTCTACTGCCGCCGATAGTTCTTGATATTGTTCCTGTGATGTGTCGTGCAAGCAAAGGCATCTCAATCTTTTATATAGAGCAAAGGTACTCAATATTTTTCAAAATTGTATAGCCCTTACCAATTTAAAAAATGAATTCTACCCCTTAACAATTATAAGTTTTCTTTTAATCAACACTAGAAAAGCTTGAATTACTATAATCGTGGTAGGCATACTAGAAACTAGAATTTTGAGTAAACTAATATATATACAAAAATCTTAGTGATGTTATAATTAACGTTCTCCTAAAAGGTTAAATACGGCATCTTTTTTTAAACTTGTAGGCCTAATTCGTAAATTGTATACGCCAATTTTGGACATGGAGTGACCCCTAACAATTTTCGCATACCCCAAATGGTAATCCTATGTGTATAACAGTTTGAGAACCGCTGATTTAGGGGTTTGTGTAAATAACAATGTATTTACGTAATAGGGGACACCCTTGCACGTTTCAAGTGCCAACGCCGTCATTCACTGCACCCGTGAAACCTCGGCTTCAGTTTCGGCAAGTGACTTGACTACAAATAAATATTAGTGTTTTAAACTATATTAAAATCATAATGTATGCATTTATTTACAGTAGCTCACTCAATGCGCTTGAGTTGCAACCTATTTATCCAGTGTATTCAAGAAAAGTTCCGAAACAGCTTAAGGATTACAGATAAAGCTGTTCCTTTAGATATTAATCTACTTTTTAAAGTAACTATAAATTTTTGTCATATAAGGGGAATGGCTCACAAGGAGTCAAAAGAAAATATTAAATGAGAGAATAGGTCGAGAAGTACATCAAATTAGGTCTCTAGTAATAGATCATAAACCCACAAATCTGACCTCAAAGGTTCGCTTTATAAAGAATGGCACTGGTTTAAAGTTTTATTAAGTTACAATGAAAGTTCTGTTCTAGACAGTTTAATATTTGTTTCTTAGCTCAAATGGGGTAAGTTAAACTTTGTAAATGCCTACTGGTCTTAAAAAATAGTTGTTTAGGGTAGTTAGTGACTCTTCACTTCCAATGAGGATGATCCATGAGGAGTTTGACAAAAATACTAAACGTAAGCATAGGTCAAGATGTAAATCATTTATAATGGGCTGTCAAGCAAATACCACAAACAGCACTTTAAAAGTTGATCCAGTACAAAATTGCACATGTTCGAAGATTTTATTGGAAAAAAGTTACGTTTACTTATTAAATATTTTTTGAGTAACTGTTCGAATTGTTAACCCTTGTTTATGATTAATTTCATTATGTACATTAATACGACAGGCATAATGCATAAAACAGGATTTTTTCTTTGCTCTATCAGTGCACTTGATTGTCTTGAAGGTCACTAATGCAATATCATACTACAACCAAACAAATCTTAGAACATCTACCATTTTGTCGTGGATCAACCTTTTTAAGTGCTGTTTGTGGTATTCATCTGTGCTAGACTACCCCTTTAAAGTGAAATATCAGTGTAAAGCTGTTATAGACGTTTTTTAATTTTCATTTGTTTGTTTTAGAATGTGCATGTATATTTTACAGATATTTCGCCGGCTATGGAGTTTGAGCTTATTTAAGGGGTAGCAATGCAAAGATTGTCAGAAACAACTGGTCCAGCAGCCCGATGTCTCGGTAGCCACTACAATGGGTGATTTAACAAGACATAGGGAGTGTAACAGAAAGTGCGACGGCTCCTTTTGTTTATTATATGTGATTGACCAAACAGCCTGGGCGGTCCATACAGTGCTGACTTTGGTCAACAAACATATATAGTATGGCCACACCAGTGGACTGTTAAAAAAGATGCTATCAGAATCCAAGCAACTAATTAATATGGAAGACAAGCTATGAATGAAAATATCCGGCGAATGTTGCCAGCACGTCAGCTTTGTCCAAAAAATATCATTTCAGCAAAGCCAAAAAGAAAGCTTCAAAAAAATTCAAAACATATGCGGCAGCCGGGAAGGAAAAATTACACATTTTGGACCTGAAAATTCGCAATGATTAAAGATGTAAATTACGCTTAAGTTTAAACATGTATAGCCTATGTTACTCCCCACAATTCTAGGGTTGAAGTGTTTGGTCTTTAAATGCAAAGGGTCCTGTTCTTCAACTTACGATTAATTCACCTTTTGTAAGTGTAAGCCTAACGTAAATATATATTTGTTTTATTTGAATTTGTATCATTACAGTTGAATGCAATGAGTATTAATTTTTACAGTGCTAGCCTATACAGTGAAAACGGATTAAACTATTTAGTGCATTTTAATAGCAAGTTGTGTTTTAATTCTGTAATATTAATAAAGTAATTAATTTTAATTCAATTATTAAACCTGTAAAACTGTTTGATTGACTTTAATAGTTAACAATTGACTTCAACAAGTTCAAGTGAGGGATCAAATTAACAGAATTTTCTCTCTTAATTTAAATGTACCTATACTAATCCCCTTTACTCCTGTTATGGTACCTGTACATCTGATGGGATGATATCAATCTAACAGATGAAACTAATGCCACGTTTTTCTAAGACACCCGGTATGCTGCTGTGCAACAAAAAGGGATGTTGCTGACTTAATTTTTGTTATTAATTAGTTTAGTATCAATTTGCTTAGATAAGTTTTCATTCTTTGGTGATTACATGCGCAAAAACCCTTATTTGCATATTAAGTTGTAATTGGTTATTTTAAGTATTGATGGGTTTCAATCTTATCCTGGATAAATGTAATTATTGTATATTTTGTCAGATAAATAATAATTTCATATATTTTTGTTATTTCACTATTTCATATATTGCTGGAATATTTGAGATTAATTTCATAACTGAAATGAGAGTCATTAATTGGAATTGAAAACAATTTTTTGAAAATCAAGTACTGAATGTGAAAAAATCAATAATTGAGTACACCAGTCAATTTAATCAACTAATCGTTAGTTAAAATACAATGAATACAGATTTTCCAGATTGTCCACAGAATATGAAAATGTCTACCTAAATCAGCAGTAATTATCACCAGCATTGCCGAGAGTATAGTGACCTATTTACAAAATAAACATGGAGTTTTAATTTATTAAATTATAAATATTTCTTTATTTAATACAAATGTAACACATGAATGAGTTTAATTCTAATAGTATCAACTCAGTATTCTATACTATTCTAAATAGATACGAACAAAGATAAAAAAGAGAACCCAGATAAACTTTGACAAAATGGAATAAAGGAAACAATTATCGTGGGGGATCCGTGTTGATTGTGAGATGTGGGAAAGGGAAGAGCAGTTGACTAGAGGGGGATTGGGTTGGGGAGGGAAGTGAGAGACAGAAGAGCGTGCGAGAGAGAGGAAACGGAGCTATGTGCAGCGCAGCGTGGGACCTCAAAACCAGTTTTCAGATCTCACCACAACCTTCCCATATGAATGGAGTATCTTCTCTGTGTAGTAAAATCACTGGTTAGACTAATTCATTATTTGTATGCACTCATGTTTTTATGATGTTATTCGATATATAGGGTTCTGTAGTCAATGTCATTTGGAGTATTTGTATTGGATGATACATAATATTTTCAAATGCAAATCATGCATTATGGTTGAAAAGGTCTGACTGCACATCTAAGATTAATGCATGAATATAATTATGTACTGTAATCATAAAATTTACAATCATAGTAAAATTATTTTTATCTAATTTTCATTGTCAACAGATGAGGAATTCCCCTAGTGATCACGTGATAATAGCTTCCCAATACGACATGAATGGAGTTAATTTTTACCAACTTACATTGGACGATTCGGGTAAGTTAACTAGTTGATTTACGTAGTTCATATTAAAGTGAAAATTGAACATTATAAAATAAATGGTACCAGGCCATCCTTATATAAAATAAAAGGATGGCACAAACGTTCTCTCTTTCCCTGTGTTATGTCAAATTGTTTACTAAAAACTGATGTTCAATTAATTACATTTCTAAGGAATGTACAGACAAAACTCTTATTTTATTGAAATAAAAGTATGGAAAAAATAATTTTACAAAAACAGCTGTTCTATTAATCACATAGCCAGACTTTATGTAAACAACCTTCAACAACTTGACCTTTGGCCTCCAGCCCCAACTTTGTGGGGTGGTAACTAATAAATAAAATAAAATTTAAAAAATTGAGTATGATCTTTGTCTTTACTGAAAATTTAATCAAAATCGTTTGATTAAAGCTTGAAAAATTTACATTTTTTGTTTTTTCCTATAACAAATTTTTACAACTAAAAACTATTTAAGTTATGAACATGCAGTTTTTACTAAAATGTATGTAATACTTAAAAAATATGTAAATTACATGTAATTGTAATTTACATATTTAATCAAAATCGTTAGAGCTGTTTTTGAAAAAATTCCAATTTTATATGCTTTTTGCCCTTAACACGTTCACTGCGTTGGCAGTAAATATTAAAACTTTCCTGGGTGCGTTACGAGTAACCAGTTACTCGTACACGTATAGAATCGCTGTGCATTGCGAGTAACGGGTTACTCGTATCGCGGCCATATTTCTTTGCATCATTTCTCAGCGGCCGAATGCAATAGAGCGCTCTAGGTGAGTTTAGAAGAACTATCACATCCTTGTTGTCAATGTGGCAAGTCAGTAGCTTAATCGGACGCCATCGCACGAGTAACCCGTTACTCGTTCCGCACCCGAATAATGTACTAATTTTTTAAAACGAAAAGAATTACTTTATGCACAGAACATGTGTTTTTTTCGTTAATTTATTTATCGGACGCCATTGCACGAGTAACCAGTTACTAGTTACAAACCCAACTAATGTTCTAGTTGTTTGAAACAAACTCAGAACATGTTTGTTTTTCGTTAATTTATTTAAAAAGTAGATTATAATTAAAAATCGAAAGGAAAAAGAATAACAACACAATTCTTTATTGTGTTTGTTTTACAATTTTAATGAGTAGCACACTGTAAAAAACAAACGGTGAAAATAACAACTTACAAAATAAAAATGTACCTGTACCATAATTACTGATACTTTTTGGAATTATTGTAATAACAACTAAAATTAGGAAACATGTTATTCCTATCTTTGGAAATAATAATTATAAACGAAACAGAATACCATCAGAAATAATAATTAAAATTAAGAATGCTGCAGCAAAATAATACCTAATACTAAAAATAATGTTAATGAGTAGCACACTGTAAAAAACAAACGGTGAAAATAACAACTTACAAAATAAAAATGTACCTGTACCATAATTACTGATACTTTTTGGAATTATTGTAATAACAACTAAAATTAGGAAACATGTTATTCCTATCTTTGGAAATAATAATTATAAACGAAACAGAATACCATCAGAAATAATAATTAAAATTAAGAATGCTGCAGCAAAATAATACCTAATACTAAAAATAATGTTAATGAGTAGCACACTGTAAAAAACAAACGGTGAAAATAACAACTTACAAAATAAAAATGTACCTGTACCATAATTACTGATACTTTTTGGAATTATTGTAATAACAACTAAAATTAGGAAACATGTTATTCCTATCTTTGGAAATAATAATTATAAACGAAACAGAATACCATCAGAAATAATAATTAAAATTAAGAATGCTGCAGCAAAATAATACCTAATACTAAAAATAATGTTAATGAGTAGCACACTGTAAAAAACAAACGGTGAAAATAACAACTTACAAAATAAAAATGTACCTGTACCATAATTACTGATACTTTTTGGAATTATTGTAATAACAACTAAAATTAGGAAACATGTTATTTCTATCTTTGGAATTAATAATTATAAACAAAACAGAATACCATCAGAAATAATAATTAAAATTAAGAATGCTGCAACAAATTAATACCTAATATTAAAAATAATGTTAAATTACTTTTGCAATTAACGTTAAATTGTTTGGGAAATTCACAATAATGCACAATAAATTATTTGAAGACTTACTTGTGTGTGCTATTGAAGCAGTCTAAACACATGTGGTTCTCCAGGACAATGTTGGCAGTAAGTGTTTACTTGTGTGTGCTATTGAAGCAGTCTAAACACATGTGGTTCTCCAGGACAATGTTGGCAGTATGTGTTTACTTGTTTAGTTAACTTGTCTGCTTCTTTTGAGGACATTTTCTCTCCCCTGTGTTTCTTATAACACTCTACACATCGACGCTTTGTTTTTCGCACAGGTCCCTCTTTTTTCACTAGAGTGTGAGGCTTCTTCCTAAATGGACTTACAGCTAATAGTCCTTCACTTTTATCCATCAACTGTCTAGCCAGAATTTCTCTAAACTTGATAAGGGGCATTTTATTTCCAGTAGACTTCCCAAAAACTATCCATGAATTGACTACGGTTGTACTTGTTAATAATTCCACTGTTTTTACCATTTTTGTACCAGCTTGTACCATTTTTGGGTTTTTCTAAGCGTCGAGTAATAGGAGCCCATTTGGTCACTATAGTCTACGCCTTTTTTTGCCAAATTATAATCAAGTACACATTGTGGCTTGTATACAGTCTCATGTTTTCTGTTCTTTTTTCCACTATCTACCAGACTGCTGTTTTGATCTGAAGTGGTGGTCAACATTGTAACAGCCCTTTTATCATGCCACTTTATTACTTTAGTACCATGCTGGCATTTAAAGCCTATACATTGTCCCTTACCAATTTTGTCTTTGATTTTCTCTGGCATTCCTCAGCGATTTGAATTGACTGTACCACATAATCGAGTTTTACTTTCCATTAGTTTTTCTGCTACAGGAACACCGGTGTAAAAGTTATCAGTATATAGTGTTCTACCTTGGTTTCGATAGCCTTCAAAATGTACCCCACCCTCATTGAACTCTCCCAATAACTCCATTACTACATCGTAGGTGTGTCCAAAACTACTACTTGAAGTGCCCTGTTTACCAGCGTACACAATTATGCGTAAGGTATAGCTGTCAATGGTGCATAGTTTGAAAAGTTTTACACCATATTTGTGTGCTTTGTTTTTAATATATTGACGAAACAGTAGCCTGCCTCGCCAGGGAACCATTGACTCATCAATAACTAAGTCTTTACCTGGAATCAGTGTGCCCATGAATGCTGAATTTAAATATTCAACAATAGTCCTTACTTTTACTAACCGATCATTTGGGTCATTCTGTACTTGCAAGTTGTCTGTTTAGTAAGAGGAATCTATCCCTAGTCATCACACTTTTTATCAGTGTATTTTCGTAAAAACTATTTTTTGACCAATATAAGTTTATATGTGGGCATTGTACTAAACCCATACAAATGAGGATTCCGACAAACTTTTTCATTTCAGGAACGTCTGTTGGTTTCCATTCCTTAACTCTAGACTTATCATCTAATTCAACAGTTGATATATGTTGAAAGGCGTACCTGTTAGTTTCTTGTACTATGTAGCTCCAAAGATCATCATCGATAAAGTGACAATATACTTGTATAGGCGAAGCATTGGAAAAATCTTCTGTAACCTTTGCCTCTTCAGGGTAATCAGAAAAATAACATGACTCTGGAAGAACAAACGGTGCATCATCGTTATTCCAAATACATTCACTTTGGCAAGCAACCATACTTCTGCCACTGCCACTAGGATGACTACTGCCACCAGGACGACTACTGCCACCAGAATGACTACTGCCACCAGGACAACTACTGCCACTAGGATGACCACTGCCACTGGGTTCGCCACTGCCATAGATCCACTGCTGCCATCAAGATTTCCACTGCCACCAGGACGACAATCCAGCTCTCTGACTATTAATAACAAAATCACCTTCTTCGTTATCTAAAGATGACTCTCCACTCGTAGCATCAAAATTATCAATGTCTGGTTCATAGTCGGGGTCTTCTATTTCACTTCCGTCAAAATCTAAAAGTTCTTCCTCACTGCCACTGCCAAAAATATCACGATCAATGCTACTTAGATTGTCAGATGCTAACCCGTCATTTACTAGATCTTCTAGCATGTCCGTATTACTTACGAGCACTAAACTACGCCTACATCGTGTTGCCCTTGGTGGGTCGTCATCTTCTTGCGTATTCATCGTGAAAACTAACGCAAAACTTTAAAAAAGCTATAAAATGGTCGTTTAAACAACACACCGAGCACCAGCAAGCAAAGTATTCGCGTCGTCTTATTGCCAATATGGCAGCGAATGACACGTAAACTAGTGCTTATAGTGGCGAATTTGCAAACTAATGAGTAACCGGTTACTCGTTGCGCACACAAATTAGATAGTTACTTCTCTAGTGCGTCACGAGTAACCCGTTGCTCGTATTGTAATAACTACTTTTTATAACTATTTGAAAAATAACAATTATGGCAATACAATTTTCCTTTAAATCAATCAAATAGTTCAGGAAATACACAAAACGCACTGAAGTGATTATTTGTAATTTTTCCTTTGCACAGAATTAAGTTGCGGCACGAGTAACCCGTTACTCGGATGCATTGAACGTGTTAAAAGTAAAAAAAAACATAAGTTTGAAATAAGTGAAAAAATGGTCTGGAGATATTGGCTAAATACACATACATACCAAATTTCATAAAAATCAATCCATCCGTTTGGTCTCTAGCAAAGTACACATTCGGACAGACACCAAAATATTTTTTAAATAAACTACTTTTTTGGGTTCAGGGGGCCCTAAAATAGATTTTTAGACCTACTTGTAAAAAAATGTGTTTGGACAGTAACAATACTTTCTTTATGCTAATGTATTAGAAGAAAGTAAAAAGATGACATGTAACCAATTAATTAATTGATCTAAATAGTTTTATTATATGTTTACAGTTGACTCCTGATAACTCAAAGCTCACGAGATTGCCTGACCTTTTTGAGTTCTGTGTATTTCACCTTGTAAATACTTTGAGTAAAAAAGGTTACTCCGAGTCAAATTCAACTTATGAAGGTCATAAACTAATTTGATTTATAGAGGGATTAGCCAAATAACATTTGAATTACAAAGGTAAAACAGTGATGTATTTCCATACAGCTGTTACACTTTAAGTTATTCTAATTTATTTTTAATTGAATACTGCAATACTTTACGTCATCATCTTCTTCATCTGAAGCATTGTCATCAACTTGTAATGATATAACAATATGTCGCCAGATAAAGTCCCTATGACTGCAACTGGCCCTATGACTGCTACTGGCATGACAATGAAAATTTTTATCTAATTTTCATTGTCAACAGATGAGGAATTCCCCTAGTGATCACGTGATAATAGCTTCCCAATACGACATGAATGGAGTAAATTTTTACCAACTTACATCGGACGATTATGTGGATTTTCCATCACAAATACAAAGTCCTCAAAAGTAATGTCTTTTGCTATGACTGCTACTGGCATGACAATGAAAATTTTTATCTAATTTTCATTGTCAACAGATGAGGAATTCCCCTAGTGATCACGTGATAATAGCTTCCCAATACGACATGAAAGGAGTAAATTTTTACCAACTTACATTGGACGATTATGTGGATTTTCCATCACAAATACAAAGTCCTCACAAGTAATGTCTTTTGCTAGCAGAGGCAGGCTGGTGTGTATCACGTCCCATGCAGCCTCTACATTGCGATCTAATTCCTGTTCATGGTATATTCCATCTTTATCTGATGGGTTAAGAATGGAAAATCCACATGCCCTAAAACAGTTTGCTACTGTTTGCTGGGTCACTTTTCTCCAAGATTTCTCAACAAATATAATGGTCTGTAACAGGTTAATAGAGCACTCTTGACCTTATTAAAAATGTCTGAAATAAATTGTTGTACAACTTCATTTCCATACAACATCTAGAAGTTTCTTATAATGCCCTGATCTAAAGACTGAAAGTTTTCACTGTACATCTACTTCACACTTTTATTACTCAAGAACCTGTTAATTTATCACATATATATTTTATTACAATGATGACAGAGATTTTTCATATAAGTTTTATAAATGTCAGAATTTTAACTTGTCAAAAAAAGTTCTTAACAATTTTCTGAAACAACAATTCTTTTTTGCTTTTAGAGGGCAGGTTGTAGAATTAATTACTCAGTTACGTTGTAATCCTAATGAAATCTATTGTTCTAATAAATTATTTTTATATGTGTAAATAAATGCAGTGGTTTTAAATTGATTTAAATCACTTTACATTGTTCAGTTTAAATTTGTTAAAATAAATGAAAAATCACTGAATTTATTTACTCATATAAAAGTAATTTACTGTAACTATACATTTCATAAGAATTAAAACGTGACTAATAAATTTATTTTTCAACCTCTAGAAGCCAAGAAAATGCATTTCTGGAAATTAATAAAAACTGTTTTTCTTACGAAGTTAATATTCTGAAATTAATAACACTTATAGGAAGAATTCCTGTCAGCCATGTATTAAAATAAAAATGTGAAACATTAATGGGTTTTTGAGTAATAAGAGTATAAAGTTAATGTACAGTGAAAGCTTGTTAAAATTACAGTGCCTTTTATGTTCCAACTAGCTGTTTTGCCCGTTCTTCGTATGATTTCCTTGTTTAATTGCACGTTATGGTATATGAAATTTTGTTATAATTTTTATCCTTGGAAAAAAAAAGTACCGGACTTTAACTAGTTTTCATTGTGCATCAACTTAAAAACCTGTTAATTTATCATATTTATATTTTAATATGTGGATGACAAATGTGTTTTATATAAGTTTTATAAATTTCAGAGTTCTTGACAATTTTCTGAAACGATAACTTCTTGGCTTTTAGAGTACATAAATTAATTACTCAGTCACGTTGTAATCCTTATGAAATTTATAGTTACAATAAATACTGTTAATTGTCAATACTACTCTACGTGTTAGGGTGCACAGGTGGGTCAGTACAAGGCCGCACTAGATATACAGGCCGTGCAGCAGCGCTCACCGCATCAGTAGGTGATACTTGAGTCAGCCTCTGCAAGCATGCTGCCTTTTAACCGTGCCAAACATAAGGCGGGAAATCGGTTGTTAGTCTTATTTATTGTACGTGTTGCCATAACCTATAATGGTGTGTAACATGTCTAATGTTATACTCCTGTCTGGTACTTGTTCTCTAGTATTTGGTTGTTTACAACATTAGTAAAATTAGTAGTAATGTAATTAAAATAATTAGTAAAATATGTAAGCTTGCTGCGTTCCCGGTTGTGACAGTAACTATCATAATAGCGGTGATATTGTGTATGTTCCTGTATTTAATTTTCCAAGAGATCTAACAAACGCTGATACTTGGTTAAGGGCAATAACAGAATAAAATAATAAGTGGCTTCAAGCCAAGTAAAAACTCTAGAGTGTTTATTTAACACTTCAATTCAAAAGAAACTTTGACCGGAAAAATCCACCAAAAAGCGAAAGCTTGATAAACTATTTCACATATGAGTTTTCTTACAAAATACCGCCTGTATATCTTGCACTATGTTGTTGTTATTTAAAACAAGACTATTGTTGTAATTTAATGTTGTGCCTTGCTTAAAATCTATATTGTTTATGATATTAGAAGTTTAGGATTTATATTGTAGGCTACTCTTTTTCCAATTCTGTTTATTGAAATATAAAGTAGGCCTACAAAAACTGTTCCCGTTTAAGTTTTTTCCATTCGATTTTTACCATACCATTTATTTTCTCACATTTACTTTTTTTAGATTCAAGATTGTATTGAATACACTGTCTTTGATATTGTGGCAAATGTCTGCAATAACCTCTAATCCACCATACTCGGCAGTAATTTGAAAAAGAGACCTCCCTTATTTTCATTCACTATGTGGTTGCTATAATTGATTATTATTGTAATTTAATTTTGTTACTTGAATAATACGAGAATAATAATTTAGAGTTCAGGATTTAGATTCTTCCCTTTTTCTTCTTTTTTTATTTATATTTTAAGTATAACAACTGTTCACATTTAAGTTTATTCATTAGGATTAGAACTTTATCATATTAATTATTGTCTCTATTTTATATATTTTAGTTCATAAGCACTATTAACTAAACGATATCATGAATATATTCTGAAATATATTACATTTTATGTTCATGCTAAGTTAAATAAAGTTCTTTTTAAATTGTATTGTTCAACATTAATGTACTACAAATCTATTGAATCACTATCTTTATTCAGTTACTATCTTTTATGTTCATCCTTAATTAAAATATTTTAAAATACACTGTTTGAACAGGTGTGTATATTATTAATAAGAAGAGTTGTTTTGGGCATTCTGATGGTTATATTTATTTGATTTTGAGGAAAAACCAAATGCGAAATGAGTGTTCCACATGCAGTTCAATGGGCCGCACGGCAGTTCGGCCATCTACTAGTGTGACGTCATAGATCCTACAGCACAGCCTGTATATCTATTGTGGTCTTGGTCAGTAACACTGTACGTGTAGGGGTGGGCAGATAAGTTAATACCACTGTACGTTTACAGGTGGGCCAATACCACTGTATGTGTATGAGTGGGTGGGGGGAGAGGGTCAATACCACTCTACATGTAAAGGTGGGCAGGTAAAAGATAAATAGTTCATTCATTATGTTTCAACTGTCGTAAAATATTTAAGAACAACTTATAATATTCTAAATCTGAAATTGACCTCCGTTGTGGAGTTCTAAATAAAATAAAACATGTGTTTTAGTTTAAACGTTCCTATAAAAGGCTATAAAAAAAATTTTATTATATTGAAAAATATGTATATTTTTTCAGATGAAATAAATAAAACTCAGACGATAAATTGTGAATTGGAAAGTCCCTTTTTAGCCCTCAGTGATATAATTTTGGTTGTTACAAAAACTGTTGCTAATCCAGTGTTTTTAATGGACATTAAAACTGGCTATGTGATAAAAAATATTGTGTTGTCTGAAAAGGGATCAAATGAAGAGTTCATATCTCCAGCCTATGTTGATCCTAATGTGATAGCTATGTGTAACCATTCCTCTGGAACAATACAACTCTACGACAGCAGAGACTGCAAAGTACTGCATACATGTACGGGTAAGTTCATAAACAGTGAGCAGTCAGTAGTTAATGTAAAGTGTAAACCATGAGGTGTGGTCGAACTTGACGCTAAATTGTGTGACTAGATAGGCTTAGTAAAATAGTATCACATGAAAGTGCAAAATATTGAATGTATTGGGTGTTGTGTACCCCAGGTTGAGAACTGCTGGTACGTGTTACCTTAGGGGTGTTAAGTATTTTTTTTTCTAGGGAAGGTTTTTAAGCTCAGTTTTATTCACATCCAACTGTTGGGCTCTGCTTCACCGGTATTTAAAGTTTCAATGGGAATCTAGTGGACTTATTTTATTTAAGTCCACTATATTCGTGCAGTGGTTTCCCCTAGTTTTTGCTAATTATCAATTGGTTGGAAAATATGAATTGCCGAATCAACAATAATGTAGTTTCCTTAAACTGATTTTGAAACTTGTAAATGAGATACATGACATTACTATAGAGTTTCATGAGTCAAAGTAATTACTGATTTTTTTGTAAAAATGCACTGAAAATTGTGTTTTATTTTGCTAGATAACACAACAAAATAAGTATACTACGTAATTTAAATAAAATAATTTAATAATAAAAATGATGATGCTGAGGAGAGCAGGTGAATGATTACTATGAAACTCACCTCTGAAGTTAAAGTCTCGGATTTAGTTCCTTAGTGGTGGATGGTAAAATTGCATCTCAAGTTTCCCCAGCATCATGAGCAATTGAAAGCAAGGATTTCAGAAGCAAATATTGGTAATGAACACTATAACAACAGCACTAGAATATGATGTTTACCAACCATACTTCCTAAGCAAAAATTACATTCATCACAGAGTTGTTCCTCAAATGTGAAGCCTATATTTTAGTGATTTATAAAAGTATGTAATAAAATTGTAAAATGTAATTTAAGAAATGTTTAAGTTATGTACAAAGAAGACAGAATTAAAATACTCAAATAAGAGGAAGCTGTAGTATCCCAAGTGAACACAATAGTATCAGAAATATGACTTAAAATCATCAAGTTCTCGGAATCATTTTAAATATATTTATATATCGATATATATATATTGAACAAAGATAAAAACTGCTAAACCTATTTTCCTTTAAAATACTCTCTTACAACAAACTTGCTCCAACAATCTCACAGCTTGTTCAAAATAATTTTTGAAGTTAAATGTTGGCATTGGTGGCGCAGTGTTGTAACCCAGCTTCTTGGGAACAAAGTGTTGAGGAGATTGTAGGCGATATGTTCTATGCTCTGTCCTCTTAATACCAACACGGTGTCCGCTCAATGCCACTATTAGAGAAGTCTGGGTGTCCATGTTGGATGGTAGTCAATGTTCGAATGTTGTGTAGGGAAGAGAATTGAGTGTCAGGCTAAAATCTTACAGTTAGCTGAAAATCAAACCAACACTTTGTGGTTTGGATTCCACGTAAAGCTGTTGGTCCCTTAGTTGTTCAGGCTATTGGGTTATTAATAAATAGCTCTTTCTGAGGAACAGTCGACCTTAGTTATTAACAATGACTACACTCGTTCATCTACACTCATCATACTCATTCGCCCATATCTTGACGATCAGCATCTTACTAATGAATATTGTTTTTCAATGGTTTTATTTTCCATTTTGTTTAACAACCTCAGCATCTGTAAATCATTTTTCCTTTAATAATGTTTTCAGCCGTGTGAACAGGAAATAATCAGCTGACACAAGGTCAGACAGTAGGCTGAATGTTCCAGTGTGGTAACACTGTTCTTGGCTACGTAGCTACACACTAGAAGGAATCAAAGGGCAGGGAGTTTGTCATGCAGCAAAATGTAATTGTTTCACAACTTTTTGAGGATATTTCTCGCTGATTGGCATCTCTTAAACTCCTTAAAAATTTGGGATTAAAATCCCAAAGAATTTAAGAGAAGTCAATAAAATATAAAGTCCAAATCTAGAACCAATTGTAAAACTACTTATCCCATTCCATTAGTCTCTCTACATTAAAAAACACAAAGTTAGCAACCCAGTTCTTTGATTACGTTTGTCCTTCAGGAACAAACTCATAGTGAAGTAAACCTTTGAAGTCAAATGCACCTCCAGCACCACTTTTCACAACTTATGACGGAGCAAACTTTCCTCCCTTGTAGATGTTTTCAATTTCTATTCAGAGGACAGACTTTTTTTGGAGGGTTTTTTGTCACAAGTTACAATTATTTTTTTTATTCTGGGTTTGCATTGACAATACCATTTAACTTACCAGCCATTGTGATCTGTTGTTTTTATTGTGAGCATTTTTGGAACCACTCGCAACAAATTCAATGCTTCTTCAAATGATCATGAAAAAGGTACACTGTCAGGAGATAAATTTAGTTCAGATGCAATTCCAACAACTGTTATTCTTTCGTTTGAGCCAACATCATGCTCCATTTCATCAGTGATTGTAGTTGACACTTATTTAATGTTAACAATGAGAGTTAATGTTTCTTTCTTAAAAATATTGTATGAAGAATGTTTTTGTATAATTCATATTAATAGATTTGTTACCAAAATTGTACTTAATGTTACTCAAAAAAGTTAATGTCTCTTACTGTTATTCTGCTTTGTTTCAGGCCCTGAAGAAAAAAACAATGATTGGTGTTTTACTACTCTTTATGAGTCATCTCCAACATCAGCTCATAGTATTCAGACAACCGGTTTAGCAGCGGTTTCCAATAAGGGTATTTTAAGAGTGTTTGATTCAAGAAATTGGACTGTACCTTATTTAAATACACGTTTAGATGTTAAGTATACAGAGAGATCTCCAATTCAGATTAGGTTCAAACCTTCGAACAAGAGTTGGATATCTGTGAGTGGTTTTGACGGGAACGTTTACGTGTACAAACTGGACTCAGAACCAGAGCAAGTGTTTGTTCATGATGGCCATAGGCACGTAGAAGATTTCAGTTCAGATACCATCACCTCAAGCCACGTTTGGTTCCCAAATATTGACAATCTCGTTATTTCAAGTGCGCACAATGGGACTGTACAATCCTGGCAGTTTGAGGACAGTGTCAAACTTACAACAGCTTAGATATAGCTAACTGTAATAACCACTGACTACAATGTGATAAAATTAAACCTTGCGCTTTTCTTATATGTTATTTATTTCCCTAGACTATAGCCAATCTGCTAAAATTTCTTTTATTGCAGTATATTAACATACTTGCTGCGACTGTATACTGGTGGTTGACTGTGATAAACCAAAATATAGTATTAACCCCTTAACCCCCGTCAAACTAGCCTAGCCAAAAACCACCAGTGCCACGTATTTTTGCCGTTTTTAGACTATTTTTACATGTTCATTAAAAAATTACAGCAGTTGTTTTTTTTAAGAAAAACAGTTGTTTGTAGGCATCATAAAAAAAACATAAATCGTTAACAATATTAAACTTTGTGGTGGCTGGGGAGGGAAGGGGGGGTTTAGAGTTATAATTCAAAATTACAATCAAAATTAAAACAAATTTACTCACCAATTTTTTTTCTTTTCCTGTGATAACAATAAATGTTTCTTTGTAATAAATGAAGAAAAAAAAACTATTTACAATATGTACACAATCGGCTTTTGTTCCTTTCAGTAGTGCTTCAGAGTGTGATATTCTCTGAAGCAGGGCAAGACGCACAAAGCAACGCTGAAGTCTTCGCACATGTAACGTGACTCTCGCCTTGCTTGTTCCTGTCTCGACGTGTGTTTGCAAACGTGAAACTAACGTATGGGTATTCCTTTTTATCCGTGGAAGGAATACACGTCAGAAAATGACGTTGCGTAAGTCTTAGTGGGGGATCCCCAGTCTTAGTGGGCGGCCACCTGTTTTCTGACGTGGAGTCTGAGTTTGCATATTATCTTCCAAGAGTTGACGAATTATCTTAAGATGAAATTCTTGGAGTGTTGGTTTTTTACCAGTTTTGCAGAGTTATTAGTTAGCATGACTATTGAGAATTGCAAGATCTAGTGAATGCAAGAAAAAGTTTTATACCACTTTTGGGTACGCCTAACACATTCAACATAACTGAGTATCATATCGGATCTGTCCACAGATCCAATGTTGAAATTATACTCTTGGACACAAACAGGCTTTATAATCTTTTGAGCAGTTTGGTAGTGCACTTCGCCACTATCTACCATTTTGTCAACATGTTCACTGGTTATCATCAAGACCTGCCGTTTATCGACCCATCTGAATACCAAACTTGTTGTGTCGTTACATGTCTCCGTTTACCAACCTCCAACTCTTGTGAAACTGAGGCATCCGTAATCGTTCACCTCTTACAGTGCCACAAGCATTGGTCTTATTCAAGTGTACGTACGTGAACAGATTGGAGCTACTGTACCAATTATCGACAAACAATAAGTGACCCTTGTTCAAGTACAGTGTAAGCAATGTAGTCACGAACGCTCCTGAAATACCTAAGTCTTCGGTATTGTATATTTCACTGTCCTTTCCCGTGTACACAATGAAGTCCAGCATGTACCCTGTCTCACAGTCATATTAAACGTAGGTTTTTATACCAAACCTACTTTGTTTAGATGGTATAGACTGTTTGAATGATAGTCTGCCTTTGACTATCATCAGCAACTTCAGCAAACTTTCATCTATGCACTAGTTTCTAAACGGAATTAAATTAGTAGAAAATGTTTTCCTAAACATGTCAACCAGTTCTTTTATTTTAGAAAGTCTACTGTGTTGATTTTGCTGAGCGTTGGCTGAAAAATGTAAAAGGCTAAAAATGGTGCAATACCTGTTACGAGACATAAGGTTTGGTATGTAATTTAGCTGAAGTTTATCAGTTCACCAATAATTTTCCAAAATATTTTTTTTTTTTTTTTTTTTTGTGGACCATAAGCAACGTAATAGCTAAAAAACTTTAAACTCCTCTACTGTCAAAGGTGTCCATTTTGTAAGCCTTGATTTAAGTGTTGGGGCCTGATTTGAAGTCACATATTCATAATGCCGGTTTGTTTGATCTAAAATAAAATTTGTTGTTTCTTCAGGAAACATTTTCTCAAAGCAGTCTATTTCACAGCAAGGATCGGGATATAAATGTGGGCTAACTAAACCACTCTGTGTATCATCGTACTGTTGAATTTTAGGAACAAAGACATTATTCCAAACATGAGGATATTTATTGGTCTTCTTTTTAGGTTTCTTTGCAATCCGCTTTTTTTTTGGTTTGAAAGTTTTATTCTTAGGTTCATTTTTTTGGTGGAGTTTTCTAGCTCTTTTAGAGGTGCTAGGGGTGTCATAAAAATCAGGGGGGATTGGTTCGTTACTTACGACACTATCGGAATCATTTTCACTTAGCTGTGTAATAGTAATGCCTTCTCGATCCGCACGGTCTTGGACTGAGGCATCACTGATCCAGTCACCGTCGTCTGAGAAGTTTTCGAAAGGGCCAATCTGTGAACTAGGAAGTTCTAATAACTCTAATAAATCGTCATCTTCAAGCATATCACCGACCATTACGACAACTAATTACCACTCATGTAACACTGTCAAGTAAATAACCACTACAAACAACCATTTATAATGATACACACAGAAAACGTTAGCTCCCGCGAGCACGAGTTTTACTGAGAAAACAAACTGATCTGATCGTGACTTATGGTACCACTAAAATCCGCCATGCAGCACTAGATAGGCAGCACTGTCAACCACTTGTTTACGTCCGTATTTCAGTGATAAGGCGGGAAATGAGCTGAATTAAAATAAACACAACAGCTGATTATTTCAACACGAGATAACTCGTCCGTGGTGGTTGCTCTGAAAACTAATAATGCCCGGCATATTTCGTGCGTGGCGGTTAAGGGGTTAACATATTTATTTAACAATAGAAAGTACGATAAAGGGAGATGTTAACATTAGAGTGGATTTATTTTGAACTACAGTGACTGCATGATGTTCTGAGGCTCTTGTATCTTGGTTTATCAACATTATGCCCATAACTTTCCATTTTGCTTGATAATCTCATATTTGGTCTGAGAGAATACTGTATTAGTAAAAAGACACGTTTTGTATCTAGACCTAGACTACATTTAATTGTTTATTTTAAAATGTTTGCCCATTTATGCAGTCCTTTATTTTTTATCAAAGATAAATACAGACATTTAATATATTCACAAATATAATTATATTGATTTTCATCAATATATAATTAGTATTGAGCCACTAACTAATTTTATGTTTATGGAATAACGTAAAATATCATGAAACAAGTTGCGAAGTGATCAGCTAAGACAAAAGGAGATTTTAAGCATATTGCATAGTGATGAATTTAGAAAAAAGATATTTATAATTTCAAAATTTGTAACTTTTTTGATTGAATTACAACATTTATCGTCTGTATTAGACATTCTACTTGGAAATAACCTTATAACAAACCAGTCTTCCAGTTATAAATTTATGGTTGGTACGACAGGTACACAATGCTCTATTAAAGAAAAAGCTGCTAAGATTTTTTTTATTCTCTTCTAATATTCTAAATGATGCGTTTGTTCATAAGCTTTTGTCAAGTTTCTGGAAATATCTAAGGACTTGATGAAATATTAAGCATGAAGCGACAAAATTACTTCATTAGGATTTAATAATTAGTCTGTTCCCAGAAAATCATTTTGACATATTACTAAAAAATAGCCTTAACACTTCACGTTTTAGGTTCCATAGGATGCCCTTGGTTGCTTTGATAATCATTTCAGGTACTGTTCTTAGATGATTGGTGATCAAACAATATCATATTTAAAATGTTCAAAACACCTCAGTTATTGTTGCAGCAGCCTATGTTTTTCACTTCAAAATTAATGATATAGAAATGAAATTTATTATTGATTTTAAATTTTTACAAACCAATTATTTTTCCTATAAAAAATTTCTAAATTATGTCTTGTTAAAATATTTCAACTTAAACAGCCTTAAAACTGATTCTCATTACAAAAAGTCCAAGATTAACCTTCTTTATTGCATTTTACGAACAATTCAACAATATTCAGTTTTTAACACGTTAGCTGCCATCCTTAAAATGAGTATTTTTGCTCTAAATTGCCAAAAACTTTTAAGCAAATATTTTTAACAATGATGCATTATATTTACTATGCCACCATTTCTGAGTATAGAAATAGTACATACATAGGCATTATATGTATATAAATATGTCGGGATTATTGGCCCGACAGTTTTTTTAGTAGCATATACGGCACATAAAAAACTCTGTCGGGAATATCGGCCTGACACATTTTGTGGTAAATTTGTTTTCATGGTTTGGCTACACTGACTGCATGATGAAAGTAGTCCAGTATTCAATATATATTACGTTATTTCAATAACAACATTCACCAAATAAGTCTGTTGAGCCTATACTCCTGACAACTTGCCCGTAGAACATGCCAACATTTAAAGTTTTATGAACAACTTTGTATACAACCAAAAACTTAGAAATTCGCTCTATAAATAGTATGATGCTTGCAGTACAATAAAGTGTGATTGGTTTCTTTAAGAAAGTAGGACCAGTCGAGTAACAATAAAATAACCAAAAGGTTGCTTAGCGAAAATGTCGGGCGTAGTGGCCCGACGGCATCTAGCTGAGACAAAGAGCCGTCGGGCGTACTGGACTGACACGGCAGCTAAAGTGTTAAGATGTGGATGATTAATGACAAATGTAAGTAGATATTTATGAGATAGTCTGTACAATACAATTTGAAATTTGACATAAAACTGTTTATGACAGATGAAGCTGGAAAGGATTCATCATTTGATTTCTATCAATATTCCTCTTGGCCTTGAAAATGAGGCTCGGTGATTTATAAAGTTAGCGCGGTTTACCACTACATCACTGGCTATCAATTTCAGAATATTAAAGATGGTTTTTTGGTATTGAAATTTCCATCTGAACTAACATTATTGAAGTTAGTATTGTAATCTACATTTTAAATTTGTTGAAAGCAACTGATGTCTTAAATTTATGCTAATCATAAGTAACAATTTATTGTCACATAGCACTGAACATTTCAATTAATACAAAAATAATTATTAACTTATATGCATAGTCAGATCATTGCTGTTTTATGAGTTAACATGTTTTTAGATTGATGTGATTTTTCAGACTTCACACTATTATACAACACTATTACATTGCAAATGTAATAAAAGAGATAGGTCAACAACAAACACAGCTGAGAAGATAAGTTCCTCACACAGTGCAGGTGAGTAGAGAGGGGCCTGAGTAAAGTGTCGATACCACTCAATATTTGTGTTATGTCTTGTGTTTATGTAGTTGTTTTTCTTTTACTGGATGAGTGGATTTTTCTTCTCAGGTAATTTTTCTGATTCCCAATCTCCTATTATAATAATTCCTGACCTAATATTTGTAATCAGCAATATTGCATTGTTTTTTTACCAGTCGAAAATAATCTATTTTTATAGCAGCCGCCAATTTAATGCAATTAAGGAAACTTCAGCCACCAAAATTATGTAATGGTACCAGACTTTTAGTTACATCCCTTCATAAAAACCTACTAGAAGCCATTATCTGTACAGGCTGTGGTTCGGGGGAAACGTGTTTCATCCCTCTGATCCCGTCTGATATACCGTTCCAGTTCCCGGTTTGATTCTGTTTTGCTATCACTAAGAACAAATCACAGGGTCAAACTATCAAGGCGGTTGGAGTAGACTTGAGGCATGACTCCTTTTCACATGGCCAACTTTATGTTGCCTGTTCCAGAATGAGCTCTCCTCAAAACCTAATAATAATAGGGCGAGCCAGTGGTTGAGCGGTCTAAGGCATCAGGACTTTGAGCCTGAGTTAAAGGTAGCGCTGGTTTAAATCTGGCCTGGACTAGAAGGTTTATCAGTAATATGTATAGCCTACCTTATACTTTACTGGTTCGCCCCCCATCTCTGTCTGAATAAGTTCTCCGCATAGATCAATAGTCTAAAGGGAATGGGCAGAGTAAAATTAAGAAGTAGGCATCTCCTTAAAAAAAAAAAAAAAAAAAAACTATAACAAGAAGGCCGTGCAGTTAATGTCATTTATAAAAAGGTTCTTTCATTTAAGTTCGCATAATCCATAAATTTACAAAAATATAACATGATGAAAAAAACTATTACTACTACTACTAAAGCTTCCTATCTACATGCTGAAGAAGCTTTTGGTGGTCCTTCCATCTTAACGACGATGGCGAATAGTGATGAGAAAGGTAAGATGTTAGATTGAAACACTTTGAAATAATTGTATAAATTATAAGTGTTGTGATGTAAACACTATTCATTGTACTATTGTACATAATAAATAAGGGTATTTTCATTGATAGATGGGTGGATTGGAAGGAAAAGCAGAAGAATCAATTTTTTTACCCTAGCAAAGCTGGGGTATCAAGCTAGTTTTCAATAAGTTTGTAATAAACATTAAATATTTCTAAAACATAACCCTTTGTTTTCAATAATTATCTTGATGCTCAAACATATATTATAAGACTTTTAGGCACTATTCATTATTCATATCTAAGACGCTGATTGTCAAGATATGGGCGAATATGAGGAGTGAATGAATGTGATGAGTGTAGATGAACGAGTGTAGTCATTGTTACTATCTGAATTTGACTTAGTTCAGAAAGGACTATTTATTAATAGCCCAATGGCCAGGGCAACTATGGGATCTACAGCTTTATGTGGAATCCGAACCACGTAATGTTGGTCTGATTTTCAGCTAACTGACAAGTCTGACACTCAGTTATCTTCCCTACACAACATCTGAACCTTGACTACCATCCAACATGGACACCCAAAACTTTTCTAGTAGTGTCAACGTTGATGGCAACTATTGAGCGGACGCCGCATCGGTATTAAGAAGACGAGCATGGAAACTGTCGCCTACAATCTCCCAAACACTTTGTCTCCAAGTAGCTGGGTTACAGCACTGTCTCCAATAATGTATCACTAACTTCTTAGGTCCAAGTCTTATTTAAAACTAATACCTTCTGCTGTATCCCACTTAAATTTACAAATATAATAAAAAGGTCATAGAATAACATTGCAATATGGACATTTCTTTCTTTTTTTATCTTAGTTTAGTTTAGTAATCATAAACTATTATGATTACTAAACAGTAAATCATAATAGTTTACTCTTTGTATAATAAACTATTATGATTTACTGTTAGTAATTAAACTAACAGGCAAGATATTGATAGTCTTATCTCTAAACTAAGAGATTTATCTAAGTACATATGTGCTACAATTTGAACAAGTATAAAAGAAAATATCAAAAAGTAAAATTTTTATAAATCTGTTACTCCAAAATCTAACCTAATTTTTTCATTGGGGATTGAGGGCAATAACTGTAAATCTCAGATACTATTTTATTACTATTTATTAAATCATTTTTAAAATATTTTGAAGATAAGTTATAAACTTTAGACATCAGTAGAAAAGTAGATCATATTAATAACAAAAAGTTATAAAAAGCAAACAATTTTCAAATGAAGGAAAATAATTGTCTTGTTAAAAGATAATAACAATAAATAACATAGTCTCAATTGTCTAAATTAAATAAAAAAAGAGGAAAGAAATACTCGCACCACAAGATACAGACTACAAAAGAACGAAACCATAAAACTTTACTCAAACATTGAAACAGACATCATGAAGACGCCTAAAGTCCTACGGACAAAGCAGATTACCTGATAACCAAGAAAATACTAAACTCACAAGCACATCACCCTAGATGAAAGAAGTATGAAAAAAACGAACAAAAAGCAAACATAACTGACACGTTAGACTAGGACACCTATAGGAAAAGGTGAATGAATGGAAGAAAGAACCAGAACAACCTAAGGGCAAACAATACAGACCCAAATGGTCAGAAGAAAATAAACTAGCCTTCTACAACAAGATGAAGGAGTACTGGAAAGACAAGAAGATCAAAAAGACCATGAGTCACAACACTTAACACCTTCCATTCCTGGGAGAATTCCTCAATAATAATTATAAGTAATATAAGTAACTAATCTAAAGTGCTATTAGAGTATTTTTAGATTACACTGCCAAATGACATGAAGAAAAATATGTACTGTTTCACACTGGATATTGGATTAAAGTGTTGTTAATGTGTTTGTAAAAAGTCATTTAGAAAAAAGAAACAGAGGTCACTTTCTTATAGCCATAGCGAACGCCTCAGTGGCAGTTAAAATTAATGTTTATCTTTATAAATTTGTAATTACTAAGATTGCAGGGTATTAAGGGGAGGGACTAACAACGGTGATGGCCCTGAAGATACAAAGCACCGGGGTGGGGGTGGAGATCGGCAACAAACTCTTCCTCATGGATAGACGAGCTTAGATAGATTAAGTTATAAAATAATATCAATCCCCTTTTAATAATCAATCAACTTGAAAATCGTTTTTATAGTCAACAAAGCTGTTTACTAGTTAATTGCCAGGTCATATTCACGGCTTCTGGGTTTTCCATTCAGGATCTAATTGGCTTTCAACATTAAGTATTTGGAACCACTTTCATCAAAATTTCAAACTACCCACATATGAAGCCCTCATTTTCAACTCACTTCCGCATAGAGAATTAACAAGTTGACATTCCAAGTTTCCATAACTTGACAAACTTTGTTTCCAATCCTACAAATATAAATAACAAATCAACATCTACTTAAATTGAAAAATTGTTAGATGTTATTTTGTAAGCACTTTAACTAATAACACCTTAGCCTTATATCCCTAAATGGCTAAGGTTGATTTGGGTCAGTAAGTACCACAAACCTGATAAATTGAGACTACTGGGTTAATGCCCCTCTGGGCACTTCTAAATATAGGACAATTCCTATAACAGGAAATTAAGTCAGTTAGAGGTGAGTGACCCATAACAGTAAGTGGCTTATCCACTGAATTAACTTTTTCTAAATCAAACTGCCTTATGTTTTTGTACACAACACTTGAAAAAATAGGGAATAAATTCACTTGAAATTTGTATACAACATTGCATTTATATACATAGTCATAGTCAAACATCTTTATTTATATATCATGTACATTGGTGGTACAGTGAATAGTGTCTAAAAGTAAATAAAATATATAAAAAAAAACAACAACAATAAAACATCTAAACACAAGAAATTCCTCCTGTATACAGAAATGTTAGGGTTTTACATCTGTTTCTGGGAGGTGGAAAACTCGTCAAAAGAATATACAGCTAAATTTATTATATACTCTTTAAGCCTTCTCTTGAATTTTAATAGATCTTTTTCTTTCTTTACAAAATCAGGGACATATTTTAGAAAAAAGTTGCCAGCATATGAGGGTTTTTCTCAAAAAATTTTAATTTGTGAGGCTGAACAATCTCCCTTCTCCTCCTAAAATTATAAGAGTGTAATGGAGTTATATTTTCCTCTGAATCTTGCTTTTTGGCAATAAGAATTGTTTCATATATATATTGGCCATAAACTGTAAAAATTTGTAATTTTTTAAAATGTTCTTTTGCCGAATCATCTCGCTTAAGCATTATTCTAATAGCCTTTTTTTGCTGCTTCAGAATGCTGTCCATATTTAATTTTTTTGTTGACCCATATAATGCTATACCGAATAAAAGATGAGAGTGTACATGGGCAAAATATATACTTTTTAAAGTTTCTATGTTACAATAAAAAACCATTTTTGATAATGCAAAGATTCCGGAGTTAATTTTGATTAAAATTTTCTGTATGTGTTCATCCCAATTTAAATTTTCATCTATTGTTAAACCTAGAAAGTTGATTTGATTTTCCTTATGAATGTTATTTGAGTTATAAGTTATTGTTGGTTCTTTTGTAATTTTGTTCTGTGCTGTTTTAAAATTTATAAATTTTGTTTTTTGTGAATTCAATAATAAGTTGTGATTGTAAAAATAGTTTCCAATATTCTCTAATTCCACATATGTTAGAATTTCAGTTTCTTCTGGAGAGTTAGATGATATGATCAAAATAGAATCATCAGCGTAAAGACATAGTTTAGAATTTTGCTTATAGGTTAAAGTATCTTCCATGCCCTTAAGATAACACAAAAAAAGCAAAGGTCCTAAAATTGAACCTTGGGGCATCCCAAATTTAATTGGCTGATGATTTGATAATTCTGTTATAATTTGTCAAATGGGTAATTTCCACAAATTGAGATCTATCTGTCAAATAAGAAGAAAACCAAATAAGAGCTCTTTTAGATATTCCAATGATTTGAAGTTTTTCTAGTAATTTACTATGTTTTACGCTATCGAACGCTTTAGAAAGGTCCATAAATATACCAACTGTATAATTTCCTTTGTCTACGGATTCAATAACAGAGTCAATAAAAGAAACAGCTGCGCTCACCACTGATCTCCCGTTCCAGAATCCATGCTGATTATCATCTAGAACATTAAATTTTTCTAAAAATTCTGATAATTGTAAATAGACAGCTTTTTCATACACTTAAGATATTGAAGAAAGCACAGATACTGGGCGATAATTGGATATATTTTCAGGGTAATTTTTTTTTTATGTAAAGGAATTATTTTTGCCTGCTTTAATAGGTTTGGGAAAATGCCTGATACAAAAGAAGAATTAATTAGATGACACAAAATTTTACTGATATAGGCTTTTACAGCTTTTACTATTGTTACAGGAATTTCATCATGCCCACTGGAGTGTTTATTTTTTAAAGATTGAATGATTTTTTCCACCTCCCTTTCATCGATCGGTTTCAAATCAAACTATGGCTTCACACACAAAGCATCGATACAATCAGCTTTCACATTAGTCGTCTCATTTTGATTGTTACTATCTAAAATCAAATCCGTAACCATGTCACTAAAATAACCATTAAACATATTTGCAATTTTTTTAGGGTCTGAAACTGTTTCTGAGTTTTGTTTTAAAGTTATATTTTTAAACTGTTTCTTGTCATTTTCCCCAACTTCAGAGTTGATTATACTCCATACAGTTTTTTGAATGTTTTGGGAATTTTCAATTTTTTTTTGAAAATGTCTGTTTTTAGCCACATCTAATTCTCTTTTATAAATAGTCTTTTCCTGATGTAAATAATTGTTTAAACTAATACTTTTTTTACCACGATACTCCTTAGTCAATCGAATGATATTTTGTTGTTTAATTTTTAATTCTTTAGATATCCATGTACGTTTTTTGTTTATCTTTGTAACCAATATTTTGGGAAAAGCCTGATCAAAATAGAAAGAAAAAGTTTTAAAGAAGACATCATATTTTTTTTCTACCGTGGAATTATAGACATTGAACCATGATTCTTTGGAAAGTAATTGCGTAAATAGATTAATGTTTTCAGGTGAGAACTTACGCAACTGTTTTTTATAGGAAAATTTGCAGTTTTTATTGAATGTTTACATCTTACTTTTAATAGCTGCCCATCATGGTCAGATAAGAAAGTAACCAGACCTTCTACCTTTAAGTTAGATAATTTTATATTTTTTATCAAGAAGTTATCTATTGCTGTCTCCGAAATATCTGTAACTCTGGTTGGGAAATCGACAAGGTACCTCATATTTCTGCTTTTTAACAATTGTTTTAATAATTTATGTCTGCTATCCAATACTAAAACATCTATATTCAGGTCACCTGCTACAATAATTTTATCATATTTTTTATTGAAATAATCAATTAAACTACCTAACCTATCCAAAAAAAATATTGACCTGATTTAGGTGACCTGTAAATACCAATAATGAGATATTTTTGTTTATTAATACTCCATGTACAGACACAAAATTCAAATTGTAACTCTTCAAGTAAAACATTACCTAGTGCATCCGGCACAGAGACCCCTCTCAGCTTAAAACCCTTCTCTGCCAGAATAATAACCCCTCCTTTAGTCTTTACTTTTCTAGAGAAACAAGATTTTGCTAAATAAGAATCTATATTAAGCCGTTTTATTTCTTCTTCTTTCATGTCATGTTCTGTCAAAACAACTATATGAGGATTTATTTCGTCTAAAATTGCCTGTAGTGAATTTAATCTAGAAGGGAGGTGTTGAATGTTCTGGTGAAAAATTTTGACTAAATTGTGTTGTGATTTTATTTTATTGGTGAGGTGGTTTGGAGATTTAAGTTTAAAGCTGAGAAGGATGACTGGGCCGCACTACAGCCAAATATCACTGTGTCCGACCCAGCACTGACTCCACTACCATCACCATTGCTCTGCTTTAACACTTCACTGTATGATAGGTCGCCAGGTGCCACAGTAACTTGCTCTGTTTGAGTTGATGTCTGCACCATGAGTTGATCGGTTGCTCTTGTCACCGCCGTGGCTGCTGGAGTAACTGTATCCTCATTAGTGGTTACATTGCCAGTGAGATTTGAGTCATCTGCTTCATTGAGATCTTGAGATGTATATTGCCGGGATGATGGTGTCTCATCTTCTAGTATATCCTGAGTAGAATTGGCTACCATTTGTTTTAATAAAATAGTGGAAATTGAAGTATACAAATTCTGCTTGAAGTCAGCAAAAGAGAGTCCAATTCTTAAAGGCCGTTTTGAGTTTTCATTATAAATAATAATCTGGATAGAGGCTCCTGTCTGTTGCTGGAAATTAACAATATTGGTTGCAAAGGGTTCTGTGGAGATGTTGTCCCGGACACAACCCATTGGTGAGCAGACTAGACACTTCAAATTTCTTCTTTTGAACTCTTCAGTGAGGTGGTTGAAAGCCATGTCATAATCAGAAGCTACAGGCTTTTTATAAAAGTCTGGTTTGGTAACCAATCCGAAAACATTCACTCCATCAACGCTTTTTTGATAGGTTAAATAGTTGGTAAGGAGAGAGTGTGGTTTACCAAACTGTTGACTGAAACATGTTGCCACCCCAGCACTCATATGGCGTTCATGGTTGAGGTCTCTAGAAATACAGTGAGCGAAAGCTATGTTCTTATTATACCTATTTTTTTTAATTATTTCCGTCATTCAATGATTTTTATTTTTGAATCCCCATTCACTACTATTTCTGTTCTATTTTTAATATTTCCTGATTTTGCTGGAGTGTTTTTTTGGTGAGTTTCTTCCCTGTTCAGTTTGGAAGTTTTTTTCAAGGAATTAATTATTATATAAGAGAGTTTCTTTTTGCCATGATAATTGAGGTGTAGGCCATGTCGAGTAAAATGGTCTCATTTGAGCTCTTCCAAGTCAATTATGCTTACATGAACCATTCTTTCTGCAATTTCCTTTATGTAATTGTTTACTATATCTATTTCATTATGCATTGGGTCAATAATATTTACGTCATAGCGGTGCGGGATTGTTGTTATGTGTAATGTTCTCTGTGTATTTAAACTTTGTAGGTTACTTTCCAGATTAGTGAAAATGTCTCCAGTTGATTTTTTAGTTATGTTATTAGTTCCTGCAATTATGACTGTGGGACGGCAAAGAGCTCCTTCAGCTTGCTTGTACACTTGCTCGATTGTAGCCCCGGGTATAACCAGACCGCTTACTTTAATTTTTCCCTTGCTACAGGTACCAATTAACTCAGGAAGGCCCCTTCCATGGCTGTCTGAATAAAATTCAACATCCATTGATTTTCCACTATACTCACTCTCTTTCCCTGTTGGTGTTGGCTTTGTGATAGAAGTTTTTCTTGATTTTATCTGTTTTTCATAGTTTCCTTTATCTATTGTTGGATTAATTAGTTTTGTGTCATACTCTTTGGTGTTTAAAGCTTCGTACTTGTTACTTAGAGGAACAGCAGAAAGATATTGAACATTTTTGTTTTTCTGTTTTTTTGAATTTCTTGAAATTCCATTCTTTTTTCTCATCTCATTCCAGTTTTCTTCTTTAGCGTTTTTTTCCTGGTTACAAGTACAATTTTGGGGAGTTTTATGCAGGTTGGGGTCTTCTGTGTGGCTTACAGGATTAATAGCGGCAGCAACAGTATCAGAACTAACTGAAATTGGGGAAGCACAGGTGGGAGCGGGTACTTGGTACATCAGTTCAGCAGCTGTGTCAGGTGTGAGTTTAGAGAGGTTGTTATTGTGCAACAGGAGAGCTAGCTGAGCCCGCTTGATCAAGATCAAGATTGACTGAGCGGCAACAGTCTTGATCAAGATTGTTTTTATATATATTTACTTACCAAAATTGTTAAGGGAACAGGGCATTTCGTGGCATATCCACATTTCACAGTTGACAATAATGTCAGTGCCGAAAAATTGTTACTTTGACCAGATGATTATTTATCCATCAAATCAACTGTAAATTACTTTATTTATGATAAAATCAAATAAACAGTCAACCTTTATTTTCATAAAAACTAAAGTCAATATATTGCTAAAAGTTAATATCAGACTATGTCACAGCAAGGTATGGCCGGGTTTAGGTAGTTTTTTTATATAATACTTATATAGGTTTGTTCATCATTTATCTTCAAAAGTTGTATTGTTCAAAATAAACATTTTCCTTTAGAATCTAGTCAGCATTTGAATTTTAGTTGTCCTTACTGCATTCTATGGTATTTGGATTATATTCTAACAGTAGAGAATCAATGCTCCGCTTAGTGGAGAGTTAACTTTTCTTCAATTTTAAAGTTAATAAAATTGACTTTTTAATAATTGCATATTTTTACATACAATGTAAATAATGTACTGTATAGGGCTGAGCAAAGGTCTGGAAGATATTAATTTTAAAACTATTGAAAAAATGTAATAAAACTTTGAGACTGCTAAATAATAGTATAATTGTGGATATTAATAATGTTGTAATTTTGAAAAACATAACATTGTTATACAGTAGTACAAAATTGTAGACCTTTAGAAGAACATATTCTAGTTCTAAGGTTTAATAGTTTAATAATATAGTTTAATAAGGTTTAATAGTATTTAAGGTAAAATTTATATTATCATAATAACATATGACCCTATTCTTGGTATACTATGCAAACTTCAAATGAAGAATATTTGAATTGAATTGGAAAAAAGCCCTGGCTGTTGGGCTATTAATAAATTGCCCTTTCTGAGGAACAGTCGAACTCAGATAGTAACAAGACTACACTCATCCACACTCATCCTACACTCATCTAACCATTCATATTCGCCTTAAAATACCAGCATCGTTGTGTCGGCGTCTCATATATAAATAAATAAAAATAAAATTGTAGTTATGTACATGTCCCTATACCAAACGTTTAGACATTTCAGTCGATTCTCATATAACCAGGGGATAGTTCACGATGGAAGTTTAAAAAATTGTAAATTTAAGCCTACCTCAAGTTATTCCTCATTTTAAAGGTCTGTATTTGTACAATATAAAAGTCCAAATATGAGGTCAAAACGATGACCCAGTCTGAAAATAAAGCCTCTCAAAAAATTTAATGTCATATAACTAATACTTCTTAAGAACAATGATAAGATAGTTATTGTGAATTGCTGTTTATAGTTATAATTCAATTGACATAATATGAGATATTTATTTATTTTCACTAAAAAATATCTAACAAATTATTATGATAATTTTATTAAACTATTTTTAGGATATACCTACTGTCATAATTGACATTGAATTCTTTGAGAGGCTGTATTTTCTGACTGGGTCATCCTTTTGACCTCAGATGTGCACTGTTGTATTGTACAAATAAAAACTTTAAAATGAGGTATAACTCGAGGTAGGCTTACATTTAAAACTTCCTTCGTGGGCCATCCTGTGGCTATGCGAAATATGAGTAAAATAATATCTGTAAATGTTTGGTATATAGACATGTAGGCCTACATAACAACAAAGTATCATTACATTTTTTCAATGGTTTTAAAATCAATAAATATATTCCAGACTTTTGCCCAACCCTGTAGAGAATATGAAAAAAATCTGGAAACGCCATTATATTTTTTGAACCATTATAGATTAAGCATTTTTTTTAAATTCTTAAACTAACTTATTCAAACTCAAAAATGTACTTTTATAAGCAACCATCAATGTTCCATCACATCAGGGGAACTGCCAACAAGTAGTCAGAAGGATCTTAAATGATAGGTGAGTTGTACTGTACATCAAATTAAAGTCTTAATTAGGACAATTAATTAAGAGGTCTTAAAAAGGACAAATTCACAGAGACAAGCTCAAAATGTTCTAGATATTCAAAATGGCAGCAGTTTAAATTCACAACTTTGAGCTTGATAAAACACTTTTTAGTTAGTTGAACCATTGTATAGATTGAAGCAGTAACTCGTAAAACATCGATACAGTGCCTACAAATCAATTTTTTAAAGCTACTATCAATATTTTACACGTTGCTGATTTATATATTAAGTATGTTATTAAAGCACTTAATATTAATATATTAATACGACAAATTATAAATTGGTTAAACTAAGAAATTGTTTACCAAGCTCAAAGTTGTGAATTTAAACTATGGCCGTTTTGAATATCTAGAATATTTTTAACTCGTCTCTGTGAATTTCTCTTATTTAAAACCTCTTAATTAATTGTCCTAATTAAGACCTTTAATATGATGTACAGCTTGATCTAAGCTCTCCTTTAAGATTTTCTTCTGACTCCTTGTGGTTGATGGTTAAGGAATTGATTTTTGCTTCAAAAAGTACATTTTAAAAATTAGAATTGATGTATCAAGTTTAAACGCTTAATCTGCAATGTTTCATCCTCCGTTTCCAGACTTTTTTGACAAACTGTATTTACATTGTTGTATTAATCTATTTGTGTTAGATCTTTTGTTTATTATATTGTCCTTATGATAGTAATATTGTATTTATGTACAACTAAGGACATGCGCAGTGATACGTAGGCCGCGTGTGGCAACAATAGTTATTGGTGGACAACAATGCAAATTGTAATAAACATTGGTTAGTACAGTAGTTACATTGGACCCTGTATCCAGTCCATGTTGATTTATTACACGTGTTGTTATGTTGAGATCAATGTATTTGGTCTTACATTAACTGATAATCTCTGTAAACAGAACTTAAAGGAGTTGGTTATCATACGTGGAAATTCACATTTAGTAGACATAGCTGGATTGGTTTACCTGTGAAAGGTAAAATGTTATGGCTACGAAAATCTGTTTAGTTGGAAAAAATAAAAATAAACAAATTATGTTGATGCTATGGTTGCAGCAGCCAAGCACGGTTGAGCTCTCTCTTCTAGCTCAAAACTGAAGGCGGTGTGCAGCCACAGGGGGAAAAGAAATAGAGGTCGCTTTCTTATGGCCACAGCGAACGCCTCAGTGAAAGTTATAAATAGTTTACAACTAATGTACATCTTTACAAATTCTTAGTAATTATAACCAAGTTTATCCTTGAGGATTTCGGGGGAATAAGGGAGGAACTGACAAGGTGCTGGCCATGTTGTCGCATGGCAAAGTGGAGAAATAACGGCACATGTTCAGCCCACTATTGGATACAACCCCTGTTTCCTTCTTTTCTGTGGTGCAGCATAGATGGATAGTGGTGAATGTTCGTTCTATTCATCCATTGTTGATCAAAGATTATACTTTATATTTCAAGACAGACTTGTATGAGAAACGAAGGGAAGGTACTAAAGTATTCTATATAAACACAAACATATGTGTTTAAGTTGATCAACTCGTACATAACGAATGGTATCCTTATGTCAATTTTAGTAACTCTTATGTTATAATACAATTTATTCTATGATTTTGTGCGGTTGATTTTGTAATTACACAATTTCTAATATATCAGAACATAATATGTTGTAAATATTTATAGTCTCAAACCTTACCTCAATAAATCTAAAATTTTGACTGTGATAGTTCAGCAATTGTTCCACTAAATGCTTAATGTCCTTTTAAAACATATTTTATTACAAGACTGTTTTTTATTTTTCTGAAGAATTTTGAAACAAAAATTATATATACTGCCTTCTTACAGTAAATATCAAATAACTGTTTGTTCAAATTGTTGTTACATATAAAAAAGATGCATGATGTTGTAAATTAACTTTATTTTTATTATATCCATACTTTACTTTTATAAAATCAAAACTAAACACTAATTCCCAAAATTGAGTGTTTTATGTCAGTCAATATAAGAAATATTGTATTAGGGTGCAGCAATGTTAAAATTAAAAAAAGACCAAGGTCAGTTTGGATTCTTACAAAAAATTTTAACCAACAGTTGCTCCTGTGATTTTAGAGGGTCTGTAAGTGTGTAAACTGGTATTGTAAATTCCAATGAAAAAGTTTCCTGTATTTTTACAGGATGGAAAACAATCAAGTCGTACGTTACAGACATTTTCATTCCACACGCATTGAAAGGTGTGGTTCGACTTTATCACGCCAGAAGGCCAGGTGGTTCATTGGTGTCATTACATAGTCCAGCTGAGTGACGTAGACAAGTGAGGAAAGAAAGGAGACGAAATCAAGCTGGCGGGGGGCGCCAATCTCGCGTCCACTGCCTGCTTCCACATCCAGCCAGTCAAGATGACATCCGCGGCCAGCACAGCAGCGCTCGGGCTGGCGCTCCTCAGCGCGTACTCCCTCACCTGCACGTCTGCCCAGAAACAGGTAACGAGAGTAATATTTGTAAAAAAAATTGTAATTTCCTTTGTGTTGTCGGTTTTCTTGTCAAATATAATTCAGCGTAACGAAACGGCGCTATACAAACAGGGAAAGTACACGGTCGGTGACACTTTGTTGACATCAGGAAGTGGCTATCTTACCTTGTTATAGGTTCAATGTATGGGTAATTAATACATTTTATTTAAGATTTACTACTACAAATTAATTTTATGTGCTCAAAATTACGTAATTTTATTCAGGTAATCTTAATTGCGAGTATTTATTGCTTTTAAAAATTTGTTACAATTGCATATGCTAACAAAATAAATTAACAATATACATAAACAAATGAAAATTATAAAATAATATCGTAGAATAATAGTTAGATAAAATTTCATGAACAAATAACAATATTTTGACGATAATCTAAATAGAATTTTGAAATATATCAAATTTGGTAAATTTATCCTTTAAAATGAATGTCTTCTAGGAAATCTTCAGCTTTGTAGTATGATTTATTTCTTAAATAATTAACTAACTTTTTCTAATTTTTTTTAAATTTGCCCCTCTTTGGAGTATCTTGGAAATTTAGTAAATAACTTTTATTCTATAATAAATTAATGTTTTAAATAACATTTTATGTTGTGATTTGACAAAGGTTTTGTTTCTTATTTTACTGTAGTTAGCGTAAAATACTCGGGTCTGATAAATGTAGATAGATGGAAAAGCTAAAAAAACAATATGTCTAGGAAATTTCTCTACGTGTATATTTTCTACGCATTCGAAATATCATCAAAACTTCTGTTTTTATTAGTTTGAGTACTCTCCTTGGATGTTTCAAATTGGGATATATTATGCCATAATACTATACTTTATTTCCCGATTTACTGGATCACTCATTAATAATCTTATTACAATGAAATTGTTTTTCAGAAAAAAATGTGGGTCTTAATATTAAAGTACTAATCGAAAATAAATTTAAAAAAATGCTAGTATAAACCACATTATAGCAAAATTTAACAAAAAGAAAAAGTTTGAATAATAATTTGTTCTAACATGAACATGTCAGCCTACGTGGACAGCTTTCAGCTGTCTGTAATTAATATTTTACAGCCGTTAGAGTGATAACTTAATATTGATGGGGCATTACCTCAAACAATGATTCTATGTGAATCATTAATATCTCAAAGAAGAAGGAAATACAGGTATAATCAAATAGTACTTGTCGAGTAATTATTTCTTGAGTTCGCCATGTGGTGGCAGGGCCAGCACCTTGTCAGTTCCTCCCTTTATACACCCAAATCCTAAAGAATAAACGTGTTAATTATTACTACAGATGTATAAAAATATACATTAGTTTTAATCTATTTATAACTGCCACTCAAGTGTTCCTTGCGGCTATTAGGAACGCGACCTCTGTTTCTTTGTTCCCTGTAGTAATATTACATAACTTAGGTGCCTAAATGTCAAATTGAGTACTTATGTAGAATAGAAAAAAAAAAACAGTTCATCTCTACTTTCGTTAAATATGCTAAGGTGTCTAAAAACAAATGATTCGAAGGGAAATTACCCTAAACGTACTATTCAAAGATTTAATTTCCACATTTGTATGTTTACCATCTAAAGTACAGTCAACTTGTTTAATTTTTGTATTCAGTTGGCTACAAAAGTCCATCACTACTATACCATTGTCATCATGGAATCTTTAGCGTTAATTCACTACCATAACCATAACTTAGGAACATAAACAAACAAAACTTAACCAAACATAACATAACCAAACCTAACATAACCTAAACAAACATAACCTAACCAAAGTAGTGGTAGTAAAATATCACAATTTTAAATGAAGAAATACCCTGGAACCCTGCCGATCAAGCAATAAAATATTTAGGTGTTTATTTTGATCGTAAACTAAATTGGAAATTCCACATAAATAAGAAACTTAACCTTGCTTATGGAAGATTGTCAAAATTATTTCCATTAATAAACAAGAAATCATCTCTGTCTGTAAAAAACGGCCTTCTTATTTACAAAACTATTCTACGACCACTTTTGTTGTACGGCTGTCAATTTTGGGGTACTGCCTCAGAAAGAACATTAAAGAAACTGCAGGTATTTCAAAACATAGTTTTACGACTCATACTGAAGTGCCCTTGGTATGTGCGTACTACCCAGATTCATCATGAACTTGGAATTGTTCCCGTTCATCAGTTCATTAAAAAATCGACTTAACAATTATTTAAGAAACTTCCATCTGTAAGTGGTGTACAACACTTCAACATAGGACATCCGACCAACATCAGAACGCTCCGCCTAAAACCACGGCTACCTCAAGACATTTTTGAACTACCATAAACATGCTTTAATCAAGCAAGTTTAATATTAAACATTTTGAACTCTGTTCCTGAGGTGCCGAATGGCTGGCCTCAATAGTTATAGTTCTCTGTTATTATCTTTTTCTAACATGTTCTATCATTTAATTCTACCTTGGCCTGTATTGCATTTTGTAACTTGCTGAACGGTTAATAAAATTGTTAAAAAAAAGTAGTGGTAGTGAATTAACGGAAAAGGTTTTCAATTTGAAATTCACCATTCTGAGATCCTAAAAATGGAGTATGTGTCTAAATCCTTATCGCAACTACAGTAATATTTAAAAACAAAACACGCTGATTTAAACAGTTGTGTGAAGTCCAAGCATATAATGTAGCAAATGACTTTTCAATCACGCATCTCTCGAGATGTAAAAACTAACATTAACGAATGACAAAGAGTATTGAAATGTAAGAATTTAATTATTATTGCTTAGGCGCGAGCTGTCAGAATATACAGTATTTATGGACGGTTCTGATACTGTAACATAACTTGCTATAACAATTGTACTCTCATACTTTAGTTGGTTTGACAGTTATAAACCTTTAGTTTATCGATCGGTTTTAATAAATCGTAAGTGTATCGATTCTCACGAAATTTATCACGGAAGAAAATAAGATAGCTTGATTAGATTAATTATAAAACTTAAGTCCTAAGGACGGTGGAAAAATATCCGATATGTAAAGAAAATTCTAGGGCTCCACCCCACTGGCCCTAAAAGATCAAATTATTTTATATCAATACATTGTTTTTATTACTATACCTGTTTAATCTGTTGTTACGATCGATCGGGCAGTAAAAAAAAAAAAAAAACTAAATATTTTGTTTTTTTACTTTTGATTGGCTTTAAATTTGAGGGAATGTGCAAATATGTTATCATAGAGATTCAATAAAAAATTACAATTACTTTCACCAAATTTCACTTGGAATAAACCTTTAAAAGAACTCTTAAATCTAAAATAAATAGTTTTAACAGTAGGTAAATAAATTTAAAAAAAAAAAACTATGAAAAAGGGTAATAACAAGAAATACTAAATATTTGTTATATTCTTTTTTTAAACAAAAACAATACCAAATATTTTCGGTTGATTTTCATGACACGAGCCTAGCGATTTACGAGGTTGGCGTGCTTGGGTGTCCCCTAGTTCATTTTTTTAACAAATCGAATAAAATTATCGAAATAATATTTCCTTCAGGAGATTTATTAGTAATTCAGTGATATCGGGGGTTTTCCGATCATTGGGAGTGAATGCCATCCTGGACGATGTCAAGAAGTTATCAAACCGTGTCAATGACATGTTATAATTAGCTCTTCCTAAGAAGTGCTTCTTTTCTACAATCGAATAATAGATTTTCTTTTTAATACTGCACTCATTTGAATTTGTTTACTCCATCACAATCAGTAAATAAACAACCGTCGGTGTCGTAGATGTCCGGGTTCCTGTCCTGCCGCTACATCTCGACGTCTCAGTGAGCGGTTTTTATGTCGTTGCGTACGTCTGTTTAACCATAGAGGTTTATTTATTTACACTGTGGTTAAGACTGTCAGTCGTCTATACAGTTTTACTTTCTCCCATATACGTTAGCATTGAGAAAGTAATGTGATCGTAAAAAGTTTTTTTAAAGTTGGTTTAAAAATCCATTTTAGGGTCCCCTGAACCAAAAAAGAGTTTACAATTACATACACAAATTGAATTTTCTCAAAAACGGCCCCAAAGATATTGATTAAATTTTCAGGAAAGACGTGAATTACAATTTAAAATATTTTATAAAAAACCGCATGTCCTCTAACTTGACTAGTTTTTGAGTTATGCAAAAAAACATATTTGGGAATCAAACTGGTAATTTTCAAAGTTTTAATTTTTGTAGTGTTTAATATGGGGACAAATTTTTGCCAATTCTTTGGAACCATTTATTTAATCCGGTGAGCGAATCAGTCTCAACAAAATTTCTTGAGCTCGGAAGAAGATGAAATGGCTTGATTAGATCCATTTTAAAGCTTAATATAATGAGGAAAGTATCATAAATTTAAAACCTTTCCTGGGATCCACCCAAAGTTGCTATAATACATTAGAGGTTGTCTCACTCTCATATGGTTTGTATAAGCTGAGTTGTGACGTCAGAGGCCGACCTCCAACACAGCGAGTTGAACAATTAATTAGTTAATACACATTACAACCATCACTGTATAGTTTTCAATAGTATTTAAGGATTAATTAAATTTCTGGTATTTCAATGTTATTTAGAGTGGTAAATATATTTTTCGTATTTTGTGGAGTTATATTTACTTAGTAACTACACTAATATTAAAACCAGTCTCTTATATAAAACAATGTTAATGCTTTTACAAAATTATATTCACAGTTATACAATGCAGATTGTAGTGTCATTGAGAGTGCGAATATCAGATGTTTTTCATTGTTGTAGTTTATTTTGTAAACAGTATTGAAGGTATTAAAATCAGATGAGGTCTGAGATTTTAATACCTTCATAAAATGCTACCTGCGCGATATGGATGCGCACCTGTCTGAGGCAACCTCTTGTATATATGCACAGATAAATTAGTTATCTGTGCATATGTCTTGTGTTCCAACGATTTTATCAATGCAGTATTTTAACTTATAACAGCTGTTTTAATGCGGATTAAAAACCTTATTATTTGTACATAATAAAAAAAACAGCTGTTAAACAAATATAATGCTATACATTTGTTGTTATTTTATTTTTAATTAATTGACTTAACATTTTAGGAGAATGCAGATTTTGTGTCGTACAAGCTCAATTATGAAAGGACATTTCAAAATTCCACTAAAAATAATCTTCAAAAGAACCATATTATTTCATAAGAACAACTACTAACATAAAACAACGCTAAATATTTAATAGTCCTATAGAACAGTTGATCTACCAAGATTAACGTAATAACAGAACGATGCCGAAAGCCGAGATAACGCGAGCGCAGCGAGTGAGACTTACTGCCGACCGGCATTACCAGTATATAACAGTTGCGTTTTCGTAATTTGCTAATTGATAGGAAGAAAGAACATAGATAAGGCGAGATAGCACATTGATAAGAGGATTGACTATTGATTAAAGTGTACAGTAAGTTGATTGAAGATAACATATAGTTTAAATTGCTTGAAATGTCAACATATTGATAATAAGGCAATATTATTATTGCACTATTAATTAATCATTATTCTAGACTTTAATAATGATTAATTTTGTTTTCTTGGTTGTTTCACATTGTTTTAGTTTATCAATTAAAATTTCGTTTAGGAAAATGAAAGTGGAATTTTTTCCCAATTTTACAATTGGAGTCTAATTTTACAATGCAAAATGTAAGAGTTTGCAAATTCAAGCGAATTAATTATATTGAGACCACATGATTATTTAAAATATTTTAAACATGCGATTGTCCGATAATAATTGGCGCTGAGCAAATCTCTAAGAAATCCCTCAAAGTGTAATACTGTACTTTCTTCTGTACTCTTTAAAATACATTTCTTATCCCCTAACTCTACAAAGAACGTTGGCAGATCTACATTACCCAAACTGAACTCCACAATTTTTACAGTAACTCTACTCTACCAATATTATGTATGAACAATTTTGCGTTGTCCAAAGCGTCTTTAGTCAGAACTAATGGAACGATCTGCAAAATACTCAAAATAAATTTTTGTGGTTCTTTAACAATACTTGGTGTTGCTACAGAGTGATTCATGGGCAAACAATTATCAATTTAAAAAAAAAAAAATAAAACAAATAGATAGCCAAATCTTTATTTTTGTATTTCAGAAATTACATCTTGTGATATAATTTATTCAAATGCAATATCATACGGACAATTACGCTTGTTAAAATATTCACCAATATAAGCTTGTTAATGTCACTTTATTGCAGTACAGTGTATTATATTTTAGTTAAGAAGGTTTTTGCCTATAATGTGGTAGAATTATTCTAATCTGCATATAAAAAAGGCAAAATTAATTTTGTTTATGATTTGTGTTTTAAAATAGGCCTACATGTTCTGAAAAAATGCATAGCTCTATAATTTTGTATTAGACCACAGAGTAGAAGGAAACAGAGTTCTTATCCAGTACTGTTGCAGGGCCAGCACCATGTCAGTCTCCGCCCAAATCCTCAAGGATAAACGTAGTAATTATTACTACAAATGTATATATGTGTAGTAATCTATTTATAACTATCACTGAGGCGCTCACCGCGGCCATTACAAAGCGACCTCTGTTAATTTTTTCTCTGTGATTAGGCCATCATAAAAAATTGGATATTACGTCAGAAAATCGCTGAGTGGTTTTTACATGCTGATATGACTAATTACAATGTAAAATATTTTTTAACCAATAACCAATAACTTGCTGAAGCATTCAAAATCGAGATTTATTTTCTAACTAGCTGAACCCGGCGGACGTTGTCTCGCCTTTCATTTTTCATTGTCATACCAAAATAAAGCAATAAAAAGAATTATAGAAAAAAACCATTATTTATTAAATGAGTGCAAGAGGGTAAACAATATTTTTTGTCTTCTTATTTGGTGTATAAATGTAAAGGTTTTTTGTAGTGTGTGCTACACTCTCAAGGTGAAATGTAGAACTACAATAAATCAAAACATATACAGTACTGTTGTTGTGAGAACTTCAATCTGCTTATGGCATGTGAAACTACATTAAACCACACAGTCATATGTTTTTTGTAAACAATTCAGATTCTCCATTTGAATAACATGGGATCTTTAGGAGCCCGTGGGGCAGGACCCTGTGGACGGATCTGCATCAAACTTCACAGAAACCATCTCGGGAGTATACAGGACAACATCCTAAAGTTTCATGGCAATCGGTTGGATGGTTTGGCATCGCATAAACTTCAAACATATATATATATATATATATATATATATATATATATATATATATATATATATATATATATATACAAACATCCTCTTTTATAAATATAGATTTGTTGCAAGTTCAATATAGACCTCGAATATGGTTGAAAATCGACAATAATACAAAACATCTGTTTTTACTTTCTGCCATATGCGTTAGGATAGAGAAAGTATTGTGTTCGTAAAAAATGTTTATTTACAAATTGCTCTACAAATTCAATTTAGGGTCCCCTGAGCTCAAAAATGTGTTTTTTTTTCGAAAAATGTTGGTGTTTGTCCGTATGTGTGTCTGTCTATATGTATGTGCAGTTCGCTGGATACCAAACGGATGGATAATTTTTTTAAAATTTTGCATGTAGGTGTATTTAGCCAATATCTCCAGACCATTGTTTCACTTGTTTGAAAATTTATTTTTTATTTTATTTTTATGGGCAAAAAACACAAAAATGAATTTTCTCAAAATCTTCCTTAACGATTTTGATCAAACTTTCAGAAATTGTTTGAATTACAATTTAAAATATTTCAGTAAAAACCGTACGTCTCTAACTTGACTAGTTTTTTAATTATACTGTAGCGAAAAAACGTATTTGGGAATAAAACTGGTAATTTTCAAAATTTTTATTTTTTAGTGTTTAATATGGAGGAGAGTTTGTGCGAATTCTTTGGAACCATTTATTAAACATGTAACTCATTGTTGTAATATCTCTCATTTAAACATTTTATACACTTGGCTGAAGATTAGTCAACCTTTCTGATGAAGTTAGGTTGATGTTTGAGGTGTTACTAGCCTAATGGAAGGCTGAGAATGTTGATTCCGTTAGAACACGAGCGATAACAGGAACGATCACAGGAATATGTGACGGAACATGAGAAATCGTTGAGCGAACGATCGGAATGAAGAAAACCTTGTGCAGGAAATAAACATGACCACCTTGTACATGCCTGGTGGAGGTGATTGATCGATCCTAAACGAACAAGTTGCTGTTTTGACAATGACTTTGGGAGACTGGCATTAAAAAGGATAGTAGGTCCATTACAAATTGTAAAGCTAATAAGTTGATGCTATATATCCCACGACTTCTGCACAACATTGGTCTGTAACGTAGTTGGTTAAATCCCAGTTTCACGGGCAGTTCAATCACAATCAGCGTTACAATTCATTTCGAGAGGAATCACCCGATAACCACTGTCTTGAATGAATTACACTTTCTATGAAATGGTCGGTCTTAGTTTGTAACAAAGACTACATTCGCTCATCTACACTCATCACTCTCATTCGAATTCCATATTGCCCATATCTTGACGGTCGGCGTTTTGAAAATAAATATTTTATTTGTGAAATACGAGATCTTTTGGGTGAAGCCTAAAAAGATAACAAAATCAAGGACACAGAAATAGCCGGCAGATTTAAAGGTGTTAAATCACTTTAGACGAGTAAGCCTATTGTTAATTTATATACCTTCAATATAAAAAAAAGTGTATTGAATTATTCGATTGTTATTTTCAACAGCGTTAAACCACAGAGATATAGAGGTCGTATCAATAGTTAGCTGAATTGGTGTTGAGTAGTTAGCTCTACAGTTCGCCGGACAGATGGCACGACCAGCACTGTTGTCAGTCCCTCGCCTTGTCCAATGGATACACATCTATAAGAAGCGAAAAGCCAATTTTAAAATAACAAACTAGTTTTTTTCTAATTTTGCTATCTTAGCGCAACCGCCGCTAGGTTGAACTGTTGCGCGGCAGCCTAGAGATAGATATATAGTTAGATAGAGATAGATAGATAGGGATAGGAACAAAGAGAGAGTGGGGGAGATTACAAATTACCATTAGAACGAGAGAGACAGTAAACGGCGGACAGCCAGCGCTGCGGAAAAAAATGGCAGCCGCTCTAAGCTCGTTTGGTCTGCTACACGAAGTCTGACAATTTCCCTCTCTTTTCGCTTCTTATAGATGTTTATGCATTGCCTAAAATATAAACGAAGTCACATAGAAGAAATAAACAGAGGTCTTGCCCAATAGTGCGCTGGGTATTTATTCAGTATGTCTTGCGATGGCAGGGCCAACACCTTGTCAGTCCCTCCCTTATTCACCCTAAATCCACAATTAAACGTAGTAACTATTACTACAGATGTATAAACATGTACATTAGTTGTAACCTCTATGAAACGGACACTGAGGCGTTCGTTGTGGCTATAATAAAGTGCTGCAACCTATGTTTCTTTTTTCTCTGTGGCTAAACTAAAAAAAAAAACTCTAAATACAGTGATCTATTTAATAAAATTGTACATTCATTTGTTGAAACAGTATATATACAATTGTATCACATATATTTTGTAAAGAAAATATGAAATTCACATATTTTATATCAATGTGTTAGGATGACGTGGATATGAATGCAAGCAAAAGTTCTGAAAGTGAGTTTCGTTATATTGTTAATTCCAGTTTTATCAGGACCTAGATTATAAACTCTTGGTTACCTTAGGTGCCTCAAGATCCTGAGACGTTGTCTTCTTCTCCTATACGTATTTCGGCGCTGTGCTTGTGCACTATTTACACTAGCGACGCACGTTGTTCGGATATAATTTCGTTGTATAGTGATAGTGTATAGTGCATTTCATTGTATAGTGATAGTGTATAGTGCATTTTGTTGTGTAGTGATAGTGTATAGTGCATTTCGTTGTATTTTGATAGTGTATAGTGCATTTCATTGTATAGTGATAGTGTATAGTGCATTTTGTTGTATAGTGATAGTGTATAGTGCATTTCGTTGTATAGTGATAGTGTATAGTGCATTTCGTTGTATAGTGATAGTGTATAGTGCATTTCGTTGTATAGTGATAGTGTATAGTGCATTTCGTTGTATAGTGATAGTGAATAGTACATTTCATTGTATAGTGATAGTGTATAAGTGCATTTCGTTGTATAGTGATAGTGTATAGTGCATTTTGTTGTGTAGTGATAGTGTATAGTGCATTTCGTTGTATAGTGATAGTGTATAGTGCATTTCGTTGTATAGTGATAGTGTATAGTGCATTTCGTTGTATAGTGATAGTGTATAGTGCATTTCGTTGTATAGTGATAGTGTATAGTGCATTTCGTTGTATAGTGATAGTGAATAGTACATTTCATTGTATAGTGATAGTGTATAGTGCATTTCATTGTATAGTGATAGTGTATAGTGCATTTTGTTGTGTAGTGATAGTGTATAGTGCATTTCGTTGTATAGTGATAGTGTATAGTGCATTTCGTTGTATAGTGATAGTGTATAGTGCATTTCGTTGTATAGTGATAGTGTATAGTGCATTTCGTTGTATAGTGATAGTGTATAGTGCATTTTGTTGTATAGTGATAGTGAATAGTACATTTCATTGTATAGTGATAGTGTATAAGTGCATTTCGTTGTATAGTGATAGTGTATAGTGCATTTCGTTGTCTAGTGATAGTGTATAGTGCAAATGCATATGATAACTAAAACGAAATGCACTATACACTATCACTATACAACGAAATCGCTGTATAGTGATAGTGTATAGTGCATTTCGTTGTATAGTGATAGTATATAAGTGCATTTCGTTGTATAGTGATAGTGTATAGTGCATTTCGTTGTAGTTATCATCGCATAAGGCCATATCACCTTGCTTAACACATTGTTATAATTGCTGTAAAAATCATTTAAACATGTTTAAACAAATTAGTAAAATTTTTGAGGTTTTGTTTCTTATTTTGTTGATTTCTGAACATAAAATTTAAATAATTGGATATTGGTTCATGGATATATATTTGTTGTATTTCATAGACTACACGGAAGTTTCTATTAACATGCAGGTCTACCAACTGTTATTGCACCCAACTACGTAAAAGTAGTTTAGTTGTTTGTAAACACCTTTCTGACGACAATAAATGACAAACCGCGCTAACTGTACAGCAAATTGTTCTTGCGCAAGTTTGATGAGGTTTTTGGGGCGAAAGCTGCTGAATTCACGAGGTGAGGCGAAATGGGGTAAGCGTCGAGGTCACGAAACTGTGAAGATGAGCTGGCGCTAAAAACCTATTTGTTTTAGCAAGATTTCTAATAACTTGTACGGAATTAAGGAAGCTTAACTATTTTATATATTGCTAAAAAATGCTTATATGTATACTTTGGGAATAATAAAAATAAATGGTTCCAAAGAATTGGCACAAACATTCCCCCATATTAAACACTAAAAAATCAAAACTTTGAAAATTACCAGTTTGATTCCCAAATATATATTTTTCTATAGCTAAAAAACTAGTCAAGTTAGAGACATGTGGTTTTTAATAAATATTTTAAATTGTAATTCACATCTTTCCTGAAAATTTGATCAAAACTTTTAGGCCATTTTAGAGAAAATTCCATTTTTGTATGTTTTTGCCCAAAAAATTAAAAAAACTAAAATTTCAAAAAAGGGAAAAATGGTCTGGAGATATTGGCTAAATACACCTACATACCAAATTTCATAAAAATATATCCATCCGTTTGGTCTCCAGCGATCTGCACCTACACACAGATAGATACACTTATACGGACAGACACCACATTTTTGTTTCGAAAAAAACACTTTTTTGGGTTCAGGGGACCCTAAAATGGAATTTTAGACCAATTTGTACACATTTTTTGGACGATCACAAAACTTTCTCTATGCTAACGCACATGGAAGAAAGTAAAAACCTGAATTGCAATTTTTTCAGATGATTAGTGTTATACCACTATACAATGAAATCAGCAACCAAACGTAAAACTAAAATGGCTGATGGATCGAAGTAAAATACTTACAAATATCCTTGTAAGAGAATCGCTGTAGAGTGTAGAGGTAGTCATCTAAGATTCATACACGTTGCTAGTTACCCAGATAATCTTACTAAACACAGACCTGCAAGTGTAATGGCGTATGCTCGATTTACTTCTGAGATCATCCATTTATTGTAAATGGACATAAAATTGATGTACAAACCACATATCAAGCAACCTGTGTCGGCTAACAAAATCGTTCCAATCCTGTTGACCTTGTGGTTACGCAGGTAATTCCATGTATTTACTGATCTTGAGCGATTAGTTGGTAGGCCTAAATGAACGACCGCAACGCTCGCCCAACCCATTATCACAGAGTATGTAATAGTCTGCAGACAGTTTATCTGTATTCCATGTCATTATGGAGGAGTATCAACGTCAGCGGCGGCGGAAAGATAAAGAAACAGATGCTGATAGTATGACCTGACAATGGTGATCTGCGAGAGTATTTGCAGTGTTTGATCTTTACAGTTGTAGACGTAGTTTCTGAGCGTAGATCTACCTGAACAATTTGGCAACCCTCCCAGTACCTGAAAGTTCATATTGAGCCGCTGGAAGCTAGGATTATTTCGGAAGACAAACGAAACCCGTCCACAGTCTTTCCGGAAGGAAGACGGACAGTAGAGCCAACTGTGGTAATCACTCCAAGCCGACAAGTCGAGATGTATCTCGATAAATGTTGAACGCTATTAAACACGGCAGAGGTGCAGCCTGGGCTCAAACAACACGAAGCTATTGTAGTCTTTAGGAGGATTGAGGCGGTGCTTTTTTCATGCTTGTGCGTGAACTTGACGTAGTGAAGTAACCACCGATAGCCTTGGGAAATGTCCCCCACAGTCCGAAGGCTTAGCCACTGAGCCACTATACCGGCTAAGAAGAAACGCAATTAAAAGGTTTTAATAGAGATAATCTGCGTGGATTTGATTTTTTTTTTTTTTTTTGTAGTTTAGAGTTACACAAACAGGAATGCAAGTGTTGTCTGTATTTTATTTATTTATTTATTTTTATAAAGATTTTTTGACATCAAACAAAACCCTCCTAATAAAACGGTTTTGGTAGAAGGCAAACCTTAGAATATTACAATTGCAATCTAATGTTGCAAATTGAAAGAGGCCTCTCACCACACAGCAATTAATAGTTAAAAGACGATTTGAATAGTCAGAATTCATTTGAACGTTCTTGGATTTTATTAGTCAATGAATGTATTATAATCCGTTCGGCTGGTATGATGTAAGTCGGTACATTTCTTTTAAAAGCTTTGCGCAGACCATTCTAATCCACCTGAATGGCACAAAACTATATGTTAAAATTCTGTGTTGATTGAATTTGTGAAATATTCTCCGTTTTCAAAACATGCCATGCTACAAAAAGGAGAAGAAATGTTCCATCATAAAATGAATGTTCTAATATATTATTGGGTTTACAGTTGTCCGTGAATATCAGCACGTCTTCCAATACATTTTAAAAATACTAGTGGCTTGTAGGGCAAAGGCTCCTAAATAAATAAAATAAATATATGTTGCTGTTAAATATTTAATTATTAATAGTTTTGAAAACTCATCCTCATATATACAATCAGGTATTATTGTTGTGTTAAAACTTCTCTTCACACTACAATTTTTGTGTAAGAATTATCTTTCGTTGTTTTGGTCGTCTATATTTTCAATAAACAATTTAATTCTGTCTGGTTTTTTTTCTACTAAGTGCAGCATAAAGTTGCCCATGTGTAAACACTGGTTTGTTCAGTAAATCAGCTTCTCAAAGGTTTGGCCTTGTGCCTTGGTTAATCTATTCAAAATTGAACAATTAGTAAATCATATATATGATATTTAAAAGCAAACCATTATCATTCTCTTTTTTGTTGTTTTTGACTGGCTGAAATTTAACTCAGCTGTAATATTTGCTAACTTGAAAGTTACCTAGTAGAGTATAAAACATTAACAGCTGGAATATTTAATTTGCCTAATTGACAGCTGAACTCAAATCAAAATAAAAGTCAGAAACCTTCTTCACATAAGACTAACATGGAACTTTGAAGGCCAATGGTGCGGAGCTCTAATGGTGAATTGCAAAACTTATTTTTCCCGTCATCTACAATATCAGAGCTTTAAAATGAGCCATTTCGAAGGCCGTAGGTGAAGAGTAACTCCTGGAATTTTGACGCAACCAATTTGCTTTTCAAAATTAAATATACAGATGTTTTATATTTGGCTTTAATGACTTCTCCCTCCTGCCCAATAGTATTCCAAAATCAGCAGTTTTTATTTCAAATTAAAAAATATATATTAATGTACGTCACATCTTAAAATATAAATATACATCAAATAGAAGGGCTTTAATAACTTTTTGTTCACAATGCATTAAATATACGAATTTACAATGTTATTTAAATACATTTGTTGTAAATGAATGTCATCATTTTAAAAATCATAATAAAATAAGAGAAAATAATAATACTAAAATCCTTAAAAATAACTTATAAGGCTCTAGCGAAACATTGAGTTTTGTTATTATGTTTACTTTAATTAAACCTTGACCCAAAATGTGTTTAAAACTAAACAGAATTTCATTTTTAGAGGGGCTGCATAGTTAGGTGATTACTCTAAATAGTTATAATAACAATATTGATTGACGTAAGGTAAATTATTTACAGTCATAACTCAACAACAATTAAACTGAAAATTCAACACAATAGTGTTTATAGTATCGTTAACAACTTAGTAACTGTTGATAACTAATCAAAGTGACTCAATACACAAACGTAGTCCACTGATTGTAACAGTACACTGATATTAGTGCATTTGCAGTAATGAATAGCATAGGACAGAAATAAATTTATAGTATGTATTATTTACTAGTAGACTTTTCGAAAATATAATGAAATTAATTTTATGAAAGAGTTAGAACAAAAATTGACGAATTCTCAAATGCGGTGGTAGTGGGGTGGAGCATGACCTTCACCAGTGTCAAACTTTTTGTCACCCTTCCCAACTTCTGGAAAGTTTTGTCAACGCAACTCCTCCCTTATTTCTTGACCAATTTAAACGGTTGAGATGTCAAAAATTTACCTCTGTGCGTAGTTGAGCATCTTGATTCTTCAATATTGTCACCCTGAAGAGTGTGGAATGCCCTCAAAGTACGTTTATTGGCCATAAGAAAACATTGTGAGGGATTCAAATGAATCGAAAAGTAACAGCTGTTAAAATGTAAATAATTTCCAGAAAGTTTTAACAACTGTTGGAATGTTTTTTGTAATATTTAGGAGGTTATCTTTCATAATGTTAAACTAGGGAAGGTTGTAAGCATGGTTTTATTCACATTGTAGAGCTCCGCTCTACTGGACTTGAATGTTTCAATGGCATTCAGATGCAGTTATTTTATTTATTTATTGTGATTTTACGTTGTACAGTTATTTGTAGTCAAAAGTCCGAGGTGAAACGAGTAGCCTACAGCAAATGAAGGAGGCTGGCACGCAAAGCGTGCAGGTGTGCTCTAGTATTTTATGATCTACTAGAATGTTATATTTAACTAACTCTATTTATATGTAAATCAGTGTTTCTCAGAATGTCTAAACCCTCCTTGTTCAATACGTTATTGGCGAACTGCCTGGGAAGTTAAGGAATGTATGAAGTACCTCCAGAAGCAAGGGCAAAGAAGGGTTTTAAAATTAAGTCCTTGGAAGTATAATTTTTAAACAATCTTACCAAAGAAAACTCTATTTTGCTGTGATAAGATCAGACAATCTTAACTAGGGTAAACCCCTGCACGCCTATCATGCTAATCCCCATCTCTCACTACGCTCGTATTACCTCGAGATTGATCTGTGAACTCGTCACTATATTAGTAGGAGGACAAAGTAACAGAACAGATGTTCAATATTTTGTGCTAACCTTTTCCAGGACAAATTTCCTCGATATAGGCTGTTACTTAAGCCCGACAGCTCTCTAAAAAAGTCGATTACAAACTGTTTTAGCGAATAAAATAAAGCTAGAAGCAGGTTAACTATCTCAGCAGTTTTCACCATTTAAAAAACTAAAATGGGTTTAAATCCACGCTAAAAATACGCATTTTTTACACCAGCATAAACATAATAAACAATTACTGCTGTTGTTTGGATTAATAAAATACAATATTTTCTATACTGAAATAATAGAAAATAAATTAGATCTTATCATTGATTTTATACACACGTATACTCAGTAATCATAGGACCAGAGGGGTGGAATCCTGATATTATTTTTTTTTTTTACTTTTCTGATATTTTTCCCATTGTCCTTTGCCCATAACCTTAAAAGTCAAGCTAATCAAGATATCTTATCTTTTCCTAGCTTGAGAAATTCCGTGGAGACCGATTCGCTTATGGAATTAACTATATTGATTAAAGGAAAATAAAATTATATATTTTCGAAATTTGTTTGGTATTTCCTATTTTAACTGTTTTAGAAGTGAGGGAAGACTTCTTCACTGATCACACTTTGGGAACACAGCTTTATACTAGTCTGATCTCAACGCTGATTACGTCATCTAACTGAAGTGAAACATCCACATCAGGAACATAAATAATGCACTTGGTATTTAAGTGATATATTACTGGACAATAATAGACATTTGTACAGTATAAATGTTGCGAATATTTCTGGGAGAGTGTGAGCCAGCTTCTTGACCTACTTTCTCCGCAAGGTCGCGTCATTGAATACTTGTTAACGGTAACTGTTTTGTGAAAAGTAAGAAATCATATAATATGCTGTAATACATTTTATCGAACAATAAGTGATTTCCAATCAAAACAAATGTATTTATGACGCGTAACATATTCTTTATGTTCTACATTCCGAGAACGAATGATAAAAAACTATTAGGCCTATTTGAATTTTACATAGATTCTTAGGTAAGAGACGCCGACACAACTTTGTGCGTATTTAAGGCGAATATGAATGATTACATGAATGTAGGATGAGTGTGGATGACCTGTATAGTCTGGTTACTACTGAGTGATATGTTATGCTCAGAAAGGACCATTTACTAATAGCCCAGACAACTAAGGATCATCTTTACGTGGAATCTAAACCGTAAAGAACTGCCAGTTTCAAAATTCATTGTACAGTACTCGATTGTAACCTCTGGTAAAAATTCAATATTAATTCAATTTCGAAAATTATACATCTATTTTCAGCTTATTTATTCTGCGTATCAACATACAAGTTACAACTTTTAATTTTAGTAACAAATATTTCTTATTGTGTTTCGAAGACAAAAAAGCACACTGATTTTTAGTAATTTTGAAAAAAATTCCACTTTGAAATGTACAAAAAATATTGAGTTTAGAACATTGAAATGTTAGCTACGTATTATGAAGATAGTTTTTTATTTATAATATAGTATGCGTGATTCCTAATATTTTAACTTTGATAAAAAAGAATTCTTGTAATAATGTAAACCCTGCAATCTCACGATCGGCTAATCGCACAGCCTTTCAATATTGCTTATAAATAGCGCTTAGCGGATTGAAAAATAAGGTACGAATTTATAGCTTGGACTTTGTTCTAAGCTCAATAGTTTTTCTGTACAACATTTTAAGTGGAACCTTAGTACTAAAAATTAAGGATTGTTTTCTTCGATCAAATAAAACAAATAAAAAGTTGTAACTTTATGATGTTACACAGAATTAAATAAGCTAATAATTAGTGAATACTTTTTAGAAATTGAATTACTAATGGTCTTTTAATAGTTGTTCATACACGAGTAGGCCTACAGTGCGACGAGTGTAGATGAACGAGTGTAGTCATTGTTACTAACAAAGGTCAACTGTTCTTCAGGAAGAGCTATTTATTAACAGCCCACTAGCCAGGGCAACTAAGGAACCTACAGCTTTACGTGGAATCCGAACCACGTAGTGTTGGTCTGATTTTCAGCTAACTGACAAGCCTGACACTCGGTTCTCTTCCCTACACACCATCTGAACCTTGACTACCATCCAATATGAACCCCCCAGACGTCTCTAGTAGTGTCCACGACAATGGCAACCATTAAGTGGACGCCGTATGATAACTATAGTAAGTTCCTGGGTGGTGTTTGAACAGGCAACTTTCTCTCGTACAGTGCGAGGTTTGGCCCGACCAAATGGTGCAACGAGTAAACGGGTTGGTACAGTGCCTGGGGTGTGCCAACAGACCGGTGTGTATCATGTTAATTGTAAGTGAAGGGCTGACCGTTACATAGTCAAGGTGGGGTGCGTTCTAAGGAATGACATCATTGACTACCAACCGCAGGATATCAGATTATAATCAAATATGATTTCCACTTATTTAAGTACGATATATTAAAAATACAATTTACTGTTTAAGAGGGTTTTATACTTAATCCAAACTTTACCAAAGATAAAAAATTAAAACCCTTTACTATTTTAAAATAGATAAATGAATTGCTTTGATTATTTTTCTATAATTAGTCCCATACTTTATTAACTGGCCCAAGTTACAACTCAGTTGTTCCACAGTGAAGAAAGAAAAAGAGGCCTCATTCAATAGTGCGCAGAATGTGTAGGCCTATCGAATTAAAAATTGCTGCAGAGCCAGTAACTTGTTCCTCCTTTATTCCCCCCAAATCCTCCAGGTGGGAGCGTAGCAATTATTACTACTGGTGTATAAAGATGTACTTTAGTTGTTATCTATTTATTTTTATTAATGCCACTAAGGTGTTCTCTGCCACCTTATGAAAGCGACCTCTGTTTCTTTTTAGCTGTGGTTGTTTAAACCCTTAAGTAGGACACGTTTTTTGAAAAAGAACAAAATTGTGGGATATCTCGAAAACCAAGCATTTTTAACAAATTCTATCCATACGAGTATTTTCATTTTATTTCCGATTTTGTAACGTTAGAGGGCACAATGTATAACGTGTTGCTTTTAAGAGTTCTCACTATTGATGCCTTTCGCAGAATACTCCTCGCTAATCCTAAAATATTGTTATCTTTTATAGATTTACTCTCAAACGAACGATACAAATATATTTATTTGTTGCCTTCTACTTATTAATTACGATAAGCCATTAATATTGCACATTTAGAAAGATGTATAAATTATATTGCAGTGAACAGTTTTAGTGCTAACGGTGATGAAGTGTTTTCTTCTCAGCATACCAAGTCGAGCTGTGGTTGTTAAAAGTGTTATCTGTTCATAGAACGTGTTTTAAACACGACGGTTAGAACCCTCGTTGTATTGATAACAGGTTGTCATTGTTTAGGTATTTTCTTGAAGTGTATAGCCTACTTTTACTGGTGTTCAAAAATATAAAATAACTTGGTAATGAGAAATCCAGGAAAACAAAATATCAGCTATCCTGACGACGGCCTATTAACTTCAGAAAATTGGTTTTAAAAACGTAAAAGGGGCGTTAGAGTTTGCAGATTAATAGATTTAGATCTTAACTCTAGATCAGTATCTTCAAGGTCAGGTATCTGATTTGCACCTTTGATATGAATATAAATTTATATAACATGCAGACGATCAAATGAGATGTCTGGCCTTGAAACACGGATATTGGTTTCAAATGTAGCCTAACATTGGTGCAAGGCTTAGAGGATTTTGAAGTAGCACTATATCCACAATACGGTTCTGCAATTAATTGGATAGTTTATATATTTTTTCAAACTAGTTTAAAGAGCTCTAACAATTTTTTAAGTCAAAACATGGCTACAGTTATCAAGGTCCAGTGTAAACCAAATTACGCTTATTAACAGCTCTCTTTACGCTTATTATTATTCATTTCTAAGACGCCGATCGTAGTGATATGGGCGAATATGAGAGGTGAATGAGTGTAGTCATTGTTAGAGGTCTACTATCTGAGTTCGACTTAGCTCAGAGAGGACTATTTATTAATTAATAGCCCAATAGTCAGGACAACTATGGGACCTACAGCTTTACGTGGAATCCAAGCCACGTAGTGTTGGTCTGGTTTTCAGCTAACTGACAAGTCTTACACTCAGTTCTTTTCACTACACAACATCTGAACATTGACTACCATCCAATATGGACACCCATACTTCTCTAGTTGTGTCCACGTCGATGGCAACCATTAAGAAAGTTTTACTTGTTAAACCTAAAACTATATGCGCAAACTGCATATCTTATATGATTTAAAAACTATGTTTCCATTACACTTCATGCAATACACAACTATTCAAATTTCGAACCGCCCTAAAATGCACAGTAACCTAATGAATTAGTGACTATGGCTGGACACATAAACCCTTAGACATTAAAAAAATTATGTTGAACCACAGAGAAGAAGGAAACAGGGGTTGCATTCAATAGTGCTCTGCATGTATGAAGAGAAGGCCTAGTTAGTTCTCCATTTCACCGGGCATATGGAAGGGCACTTTGTCAGTCCCTCCCTTTATTCCTCTAATACTCAAGGACAAAATGTTGTAATTATTACTACAAATTTACAAAGATACTGCCACTGAAGCGTTTTCTATTGTCATAAGAAAGTAACCTCTGTTTATTTTTTCTCTGTGGTTGAACATAAGTGTGCTGGAGTTAGTAGTCTTATTCAGATGAAAGATTTATTATTATTATTATTCATATCTAAGACGCCGATCGTAGAGATATGGGCGAATATGAGGAGTGAATGAGTGTAGACGAACGAGTGTAGTCATTGTTACTATCTGAGTTCGACTTAGCTAGTAATTAATAGCCCAATAGCCAGGGCAACTATGGGAACCTACAGCTTTACATGGAATCCGAACCACGTAGAATAGTGTTGGTCTGATTTTCAGCTAACTGACAAGTCTGACACTCAGTTCTCTTCCCTACACAACATCCAAACCTTGACTACCATTCAACACGGACACTCCAGACTTCTCTAGTAGTGTCTACGTTGATGACAACCATTGAGCGGACGCCATGTCGGTATTAAGAGAACCGAGCATGGAACCTATCGCCTACAATCTCCCAAACACTTTGTCCCCACGTAGCTGCGCTACAGCACTGCGCCACCAGTGCCGACACTAAAAAATTATTTAGTGATTTTTTTTCTAAGAAAATAATGAAAGCAAAATTCATAAGTTTGAAAAAGAGGCTTTTCAAACTATTTCATTGTGTGGTAGTTTAATATTTCCAGCAGTCTTTACTACATCACTAGCAGATATTACAGGGTTATTAAACATTTATGTATACCTCATTACTATTATACATAGTGATCTGAATGAAATTTCCAACAACATGGTGTATTATTAACTTATCGTGAACATTTTAGCGACAGCTTAGATTCTTTTAACATTCTTGAGTTGGATTTTAAATAGTGAAAATAAAAACAAACATCTTGCATACAGCTCTTTATTTACAAAGCAGGACCTCAAATAATCTTAGACTGTTTCACTCAAAGATGATTGTGGTGTTTTAACCATATATTCACATTAAACATATGTTCATTCCGCTCTGTAACATGATTCTCGGTAAGGGGTCTAGCATTGATGTTTTGTTCAATGATTTTGTTTAGAGTTTTTTAAATTCTGGTATACAGCTGTTTTATACCACAATTGTTGTTATTGTTTTATTTGTTATGGTTTTAAGTTCGTTTGTGAGTAAAGTTTTTGGGTAATTGTTAGATATTTATATTCTGTTGTTATTTATTATTCATAGTTTATTTCTTGGACTATCCATAGTCATAATATTTCACCGTGGGAATGATTCATATTTAATATTCTTCTTAACATTAATATTTTTTGTTTTCATTGTACAACTCTATTTAGTTAAATGAATATTTATATTTTATTATTTTTACTTTCTACGCCAGTGGCATTTTGAACGTGCTATTCAAACGTTGTTGAGGGACAACGTTACAAACTCCTTTGGCAAATTTACGTCGACCTCCAGGGATTTGAACCCGTGAACATATGAAGTTTATTATTATTTATTTATACTTAATACATATTCTGGACTGCTTCAATGTACCTGGTATGATACTGTGCATGTAAATAAAATGAAAATTAAATTATACAAACACATTTTGCATAATGTGTCAAACCTTAATAAAAAAATCTTAAAAGTAATGATTTGATTTCAGTGTGACGTGACTGTGCTGTTTGAGTCGCACTGCCCAGATAGTAAAAACTTCATCCACAAAGACCTGGTCCCAGTATGGCACAAACTGGAGCCTCACTGCAATCTAGAACTTGTACCTTTTGGAAAGTCCAGGGTGTGTATTCAAACTCATTTTATATTATATATTTCTTATTTTTAAATGTTGAGGATCATTAATTATATTATCTTAAATCATATTGTTCATTTACAATAGTGTGGGCTTCTCCACAATCATTCGTAAAGTAGGATGGGATTTATTATATTTGTATAATAAATCCTATATAAATATAGAATTTACTATCCTCAAATTTTATATTTCTTTCCTCAGCTTCTTGTTCTTTAACCAACTTGAATTAATCTACATCCCTTACTCAAGTCTCTTTGGCATTACACATTCTTATTTTTTATCTTATTCTTGAACTACTGCATTTGAATCAGAAGCGTCAGTAAATTTACGTGTAATTTATTCAAATATATACACACACACACACGACTTCTTAATTTCTGTGAAATCCTTTGCTTATACTAGCTCTTCATTATAGACAAAATTACACAACCGATCTTTTAACTTATTTTCTCCACTTTCATTTGACTAACCTCCTCTTTTTCTTGTAAACACAAACCTATTTCATTATTTACTAGCTGCTCTCGTGGGTGGATCTGTCCCACAATTGCTATACAAGTTGATCACGGTCACTACTTAAGTTAATCACTGGTGGCTTCTTAAGTTAAACACCGTCCCAAGGTCTCACATCCTTATTGTCAATGGTAACAAAGGCTTTGGCTGGTATCAGGATATTTATTACCTACCTCATTTTAGCTCTTTCAGAGAAAATATTTTGAAATCTTTTTTTAGCATGTATCTAGAGCCTATATAGAATATTTGTGCCAAGTTTTTAGAATGGTCTTGTAGTTTTTGAAGAACTGTTATTAGCCTGTCAATGGTATATTTTTTTTTATATTAATAAGATACTGACCGTCAAGCTTTGGGCAATGAGTGGCAAATTATTGCGATAAATGTACAGGAATGAGTGTATTTATTATCAATTGTTGTTGTTTCTAAGGATCAACGATAGGATGATTGAACAAACTGATCACTTCTGCTACCTTGGCAGTATGTTTCCAAAATAGGCGGGACAGATAAAGATGTAACAGAAAGGATAAGAAAGGCAAAAGGGGCCTTTGCACAACTTAGACCAATATGGAGATCTCAGGAACTAAGAAGAAAAACCAAGTTAAGAATATTTGAGAGCAACGTCAAATTTGTGCTGCTGTACGGCTGCCAGTCCTGGAAGATCACCGAGTCTGTAACTAACAAACTGCAGACATTTATTAAACAGCCTCAGAAGAATCCTGAAGATCTACTTGCCAGAAACTATCAGAAATGAGAAGTTATGGAGAAGATGTGGGCAAGATCCAGTAGTAGCAACAATCAAAATAAGAAAATTCAACTGGATTGGACACACTCCGAAGAGCACAAGATAATATCAATAAACAAGCCCTTGAGAAAGAAGAAGACATGGAAGGCCAAGAGTTACATGGAGGAGAACTGTGGAAAAAGAAACAAAAAGAGAAGGCAAGAACTGGGGAGAGATCAAGCAAATGGCTCAGAATAGTGTCAGGTGGAAGTCTTTTGTTGCGGCCCTACATCACCCAAGGGGTTAAAGGAAATAATTCAAGTCATTGTTTCTAAAGACAGTTGCGTTCCTTAGAAAGTACCACTTACTAATGGTCCAATGGCTAGGACAACTAAGGGACCTACAGTTTATCATGGAATCTAAACCACGTAGTTTGATCCTGTGATTTTATAAGTAAACTGACAGGATCAAACAATCAATTCTTTCCCCTCTTCAACATTCAAATCCTAACAGCCATCCCAAATGGACACTGTGTGGGTGTTAAGAGACCCGAGTACAGCACCTATCACAATCCCCACACACTTAGCCTCCAAGTTGCTAGGTTACAGCACTGCGCCACAGTGCCAGCTACTACAGCAGTTTCAACTTCTTGGTAACTTATTTCTCCCACATATAACAAAGGCATCTAAAAAACCATTCTTTTTTATGGGTCATTCAATTTATTTTTCACTTTTTTATTATTTTAGATCACTATTTTAAATTTTACCTTCAATCAGACAAGATATTTTCGCAACAATCTATATCAGAAGTTCTGTTATTGTTTGTACCTATATAATTTCTCTTGTTGATATTCAAGAAGACTGTTTAAAAATTTTACTATAGATCCACTATTGTTTGGAGTCCTCCTCTCATTAATGAGAAAACTACGTGACATTTTAATTCATCTGTATAGGCTATTACATTTACAAATTATTTCAGAATGTTAAAAAGAGGTGTGGCACATCTAATGCTCATACATATTACCATTGATTTTCATTAAGATGGAAGATTTTCCTAGATATTGGGCACATGCTTTTTTCCAAGTTGCTCTAAAATCTTTATAGAGAGTGCCACAGTGAATACCTTGGAATCATTCGGTTACGATTTCATCTAGTAGTAATGGTCTGATGGTCCTCACTTCTCTTACATTTTCTTTGTCAATATGTAATACTGGTTTGTATCAAATCCTCCTCTCCCTCCAGATAAAGTAAGTCCTGAGGTTCTCTGCTATGTTGGAATGGTCCTTGATACTTCATTAACCCCATCAATTTTAAGGGTATAACATGTACACCTTCCTAAAGAAGAATCAAAAAGTATCATGAACTTTATAAAAAAGATAGATAAAGAGAAGTGAACTTGCTTGTCTTATTGATGAGCAAAGTAAATTCCAAGAATATATTGAAAGGATACCGTGAGTATATTAAATAAAAATAACTATTAAGAGTTATCATCTCAGTACACAAGCAGATTAAACCAATATTGCTAGTAAAAGTGCTATAATTATCGCAAGTAAAATTAAATATCATCAATGGTAAATGAAAAAAGTTTTTAACTTGATCCACACGGTAACTTAACAAATATTTAAAAACAAATCTATAAAAAATATCAAAGTACATAGTAATAACAACTTGTCTCAAAGGATTATATAAATGTAATAATAGAAAAATGTGCATAAATGTAATAAATATAAATAACATGACACATTTTGAAATGCATTTTATTACGAGTATTTATAATTTCTTACTTACATGGACTCAATAGAAAATATAATTTGAGGCGATAGGTGATAGTCCACAATCTAGTTTGTAATTTTTGGTATTTACTGATGATATTTGCATAAATTCATTATTTGACTAAATTTGTCGTGCTTATTTGTTGAAGAGTACTCCGACTGGATTTACATGTCAACATGGAGAGAAGGAATGTAAGGGCAACATGGTTATGTCTTGTGCTTACCAGAAGCTTCCCCCTGGCCGGAAGCAGTTGGATTTTACAAGCTGCTTCATGGCAGATCCAGACTACGGTGGTCAAGATGTAAGTGTGATTGCATGAAGGACACAATATACACAAGGTACTATTTATCGGTATTCTCCAGACGAACCTCCGATTCTACCTGGTTTTACTTTTGAACTATTTGTTACTCCTTCGACTATTAGTAGACCAGTTGTCATATGTCAGTCCCTTCCCTAACCATTGTGTAAGTAGAACATCGGTGGCAGTTAACTTTCTTTTCCTTATTTGGCTACCAGGCAGTGTGTTTTATTAGTGGCTGACGTTCACATTTTACTGGTGAACATTATTCTCTTACAGACTTGTCACTCTACATTTAATAAATGTGTATTTAAAATTGTTGCATCCTTTAAAGGATAAGTGTGACTTGGGCTTCACAAGATTAGATCTTTTCTGTTATTGGTTTATTTATAAAGTATTAAATTAGAACAATAATTATTAGTATTTGAAAAAACATAGCAAATAAATTTTGATCCAAAGAAGCTCTAATCTTTATTTTGATTTAACGTTGGCTTTATAGAGAGACAAATTCATTATGGCGGCAGATATATCAGACTTTTAAAGCATGTTCTTAAAGAAGATGTTCTACGAAAATTAATTTTTTAAATAAAATTGACACAGCATGTTTTATTTATCAATATATGTCCATATACAGGGTAGAAAAAATATGGAAACGCTTTCACAACATTATTTTTTTCCATAGATAATTTGCCAATTAAATTTTGTTGAATAATTGTGTTCCGTAAAGTATAATTTTTTATCAGAATAATTTACTTAAATCTGTTAAATAGCGTAGAAATAATATTGTTCAAATTAGTTACTTCGAAATTCAAATGACCACTTCTCTGGAAAGGATAAACCTTTCAAAGACCGTTTGTGGCAAATAATTTCTGTTGATAGACCTTTTATTTGATACCAAACTCAAACTTGGCTTATACTGAAGATTTTCGTTCAACTCCTCGTGGGTCGTCCCCCTGAAAAGACGAGGATTTGTATGTCCTTTGTAACCATGATCATGTACAAGATTTCTCTTTTACAGGTGAAGTCATACAAAAGTTGTGAAAGCGTTTCCATATTTTTTTCCACTCTGTATATATTTAGGTAGATTAAGAGGTGTTTAAAGAGGATAAGAGTCGTTCAAGGCTCAAATAGGGATAAAATGCGTATTATGAAATTGAAAACCATTTTTCGCTTATGGCATTACATACATAGATACTTGGTAAAATTGCCTGCAAAATTTGTGTTGAAGCTGAACTTTTAAACAAATTATATCCTAATAGCTCTTATGCCTACAGTAAGTTGTAATATATTATGTTTTATTACGATTATTTACAAAATTCTTTAGAAAGAAGAACATCCTTAAATAACTTTAAACCGTTTCAGTGTGCTGCAAGCAGTGGTATTCAATGGAAAGACGTCGAACAATGCATGCAATCAGGTGAAGGAACGCAACTGCAGCTAGATGCTGAACAGAAGAGTTACAGCATCCGAACATCTCGTTTTGTGCCAACAATAATAATAAACAAGGTAACTATCCTAAACATTTTAGCATAACTGAAAATATTTCTGAAGTGTTCAATTCTGCAGGTTTATTAAAATAAAATACCTTATTTGGTTTTAACTCTTAAATACACTGAAAAAAGAATACATGTCACCAAAAAACTGAAAATTAAATTAGCTTCGATTCCCTTTTACCATCCAAGCTTGCATAGCACCAAAATTAAATGTGCTTGTTAATGCAAAATCTGGAATAACATGAAGAAGTATTAAACTGCAAGAAATGATGTTTCAATGAATTGTGCAAAACACCTATATATATATTTGGAATATAATGCAGGTGCTATGAAAGCCAGCGTTTCAGGAGTTTTATGGATGAATTCATTCCACACAGTCATGTTGCTTTTTTACTTAGGTTTGACAGTCTTTTCGTTTGTTTAGGGTAATTTCCCCTAGTAATGTGATTTTAATTAAGTTGTTTGTACATAATTATACAAAAATAGTGACTTTTTATTTTTAAGCATGTTTAACGTCAAAATTATTTCAATTAGTATTCTTACTTATGAAACGTCGACACTACTTTACGCATATTTTAAGGCGAATATGAATGATGATATGAGTGTAGTCTGGTTATTAACAGAGTTCAACTGTTCCTCAGAAAGGGCAATTTATTAGCCCAACAGCCAGGGCAACTAAGGGACACACAGCTTTACGTGGAATCCGAACCACGTAATATTGGTCTGATTTTCAGCTAACTGACAGTCTGACACTCGGTTCTCTTCCCTACACAACATCCGAACCTTGACTACCATCCAAAATGGACACTCCAGACTTCCCCAGTAGTGTCCACGTTGATGGCAACCATTGAGCATATCGGTATTAAGAGGACCGAGCATGGAACCTATAGCCTACAATCTACCAAACACTTTGTCCCCAAGTAGCTGAGTTACAGCACTGCGCCACCAGTGTGCCGACTAAATATACTTTTTCATGACTAAGCACTTTTATAATTAATACCGGTAGACCAAGCTTCGCTCAGTTGAATTTTGCAAACTGAAAAGGTAGCAGCCATATCTCCCAGAAGATTATTTGTTGTTGCTCTACCTGGTAGGTTATATTAATAAATTTTGTTTGGAGGTCTTCCACATTTAGCTTTAGTCCCTTTGTGGAACTCGGCCTATGGCCTCGCGGTGGAAAGTTCAGTCTGTGGCCTCACCAAGGCAAACTTTCTTTGCCTTTTCGCCAGGATTCTTCAGCAGTATGTCCAATAATTTTGGTTATTGGGCAGTGGAGCCCCTATAAACATAGTCTTTATTCAAATCTGATGGTACATTAGTAATTAAGAGTAGTAAAATTCCTTTAATTTACCCCTCTTGGGTGTTTCAGTTTAAAATAACCCAACTTTGGGGTTTTGAGCATATTTTTTAATTAAAGGGGGAGTGGCAGAGCCCTTAAATGTTGTCTCTTCTAAAATATAATTGTATAATGTGATTTAGGAGATAAATACCTGTAATCTGATACCCCACTTTCTGCTAGAAGTCGATAACACGGTATATCTAGGAGTCTGGGGCGGAAATATGAATTTCCCAGGGTTAAGACTGGTGCCAATTGATTTCTTGTGATCAGAAATCTTGTTTTAGATAACAAGATGAAATAAACTGAAAAATGTTTATTTAAAAAAGTTAAAATAGTATCCTCAATACGAGTGCCTTATTATATTTTGTATGATCTGCATTCCTTAACTTAAGTTTATGTTTGGTTTCAGATTTACAAGCAAGCAGATCAAAATGAGGCAGTAAGTGGAAGCTTCAAGAGTCTAATGTGTAATTACACCAAGAGTTCGGATGTTTGTACATAGCGTTTTAATGTACATAAATAAAAAATACTAATTATTAATACATGTCATTACATACTTTTTTGCAAAACATATTTGTTCTATTAGACATAGCAAAATAGAACAAGTGTCTCCGTCACAACAGTTAAATGTTTATTATTTGCTGTTTGTAAAAAATACTTGTTTGAAGCAAAACAAGTTAATTTGTTTTCAAAAATAAAAAGAGTATTTCTCAGGGACCATGTAAGAATGAACCTTAGTCTTGGTGTCATTTTGTTTTTCTAAGTGGGGAGCTTACATCCAAGAGAGCCACTTTTTACGTTTCCCGTTCCTGAGATTACTGATGAACCTTGGTATTTGAGTATAATAAGGTTTCAAATGTGTTTCGCTAAAATAAATAAGGATAGTGTATGTCACAATATTTCAGTTTAATTAACCTTACTAACCAAAAAAGTCTTCAATAAATTCAAGTACACGAATCTTCTTAAATTAGAAGGAAGTGTTTTCTTGAACTGGGAATAATGACGTTAGAAGTTTCAAAATTAAAATATGAAAGAAAAGTAGCTCTTCTATTGTATAATTTACGATAACTATGTATTGAAATGATATACAACATTCAGCAATAGGGTATATACCTTAAATACACCATATGGATGCTTAGATTCTTAAAATTACTATATGAAATAACGGTTCACCTGAAAATGTTCATACTAAAATTGTTCAGTTGTTTGAAAGTGTCAAGATAGTAGTGAAATATATAGATAATATATACATAACTGCTCCAAACATACTCTTCATGACGAAAGGTTAAAACAGGTGTTGACAAGCATTTTTAAATAAGGAATTAAATTAAATTTAAAACAATTAAAAATGTCCTAGGAAATTAATATCTAGGACGTGAATAACTCCGGATATTTTTACAGAAATATCAATTTAAATAATGCCTTCTCCATCAAATCAGAAAAATTTGGAACAGATTCTTGGCACAACCAATTTTTTGTCAAATTCACCTGTTCAAATGTATTTTAATCCAAGTAACCTTGTCAGTTGACTGTTCGTCAATAGAGCAGTGTGGGATGAGCAGCCAGTTTGTTATGCTTTTAGAGCTTTAATTCCTACACACTCTAATAGAGAAAGAAATGCTTGCAACAAATTATCAAAGGCACACACAAACTATCAACCATTTTTTCTCTTTACAACAATAAGTTGCATTGTTAATTTTTTACTGATATTGCAAATATAAATGAATTAAGTCACCTATTATTAAATCAGAACTAACATCATTTCTGATGTGTAAAACAAATTAACAATTACCATCAGAAAATATTAGGCAAGAAACTTTGAACGTAGACGGGATTTGAACTAGTGAGTTTATTTCCGATTTTGACTGGTCTGTATTTACTAGATTAATTGGTGTTAACAAATGTTGTGAGGTACTTATTGATTCAATACACAATATTAAAATGGAATCAACTAAAAAAAGATAATTGACTTTAATCCATTGATTATTTATTAATCCATGGATTATTTCCATGGATTAATAAATAATTTATTTATTAATTTATATTAATTAATCCATGGATTAATTAATATAAATTAATCCATGGATTATTTCCGATCTTAAATCAATCAGGCAACAAGATTAGTTAAGTAGGCAATTATAAAAAATAACAAATCAACGTAGTATTAAAAAATCAGTTCACACTCCATAGATATGCATTGAATTGTCTAATTAAATTTACTAAAGAGGAAAAATTATTATAGAGAACAAAAAACAACTGTAAAAATTATAGTACAAAATTCTAGAAACTAATAAATGAAATTATTGGGAAAGGAAAAGGATAGATTTCCAATAAAGTATTTTGCTTCCCAGAACAGTGTGAAGGTTGCTGACATCTTTAGTGAATATTATGTGGGAATCGGTGCTAAACTTGCTAGTACGATTCCCCTTGTGGTGGCCGACGAGGTGGTAAAGGATGTAGGGTAGCAGCCGCTCTGGAGCGGTGGTAAGTTAAGTTCACACCAGGCAGACAACGAGCTTCGAGTCCGAGTCAGGTCCCACAAGTGAACTCTCGTTACTGCTGGTCTAGATAACGTTCCAAGTTACCAAAGGTTATGAAGTTGAAGCAGAGATCAAGTAAGTTTATTATGTTTGGTATGTGGTTGAAGTTATGCCTTATGTTACGTTACGATGTCGATAATGAGTTACGGTTGTTGGGCTTTGCTTGCCCATTACAGAGTTACATTACAAAGTTCGTTCTGTTATCGATAATTTAACTGTAAACTGCCTTATGTTACGTTACGATAATGAGTTACGGTTGTTGCGGCTTTGCTTGGCCACTACAGAGTTACCGCTCAAAGTTTGTTCTGTTATCAATAATTTAACTGTAAACTACAAGAGTTTTAAGTTTCATTTGTTGTTCAGTTACAGTTCCGCTTAGCGTGCTATATTTACTACCCATTACCATTATGCGTTACAGTTATATAAAATTCGTTATAACCTTATCATGCATCATGACAGGAAGTTATGAAAATAACAGGGCATTTTGTGTTATTCTATCTATAACGGGTTTTGTCAAATAACCTGTTATAGATAATGTTTTGTTAAATAATACCCATCTCTTGACGATTCAACTTGGCACATGAAACGATGGAAGTACAAATAACATGATGAAAATCGTAACAAGGTTAACCTTGACCAGTCGGCACAGCAGTTGTTATTGCTAGTTACAGGGTGGATACTGAAACTTACAAAAAATAATTCAAGCATAATCCAAGGTTTTTCCAAGGATTATAAAATGTTTTCAAGGATAAGTTGCAGACCGTTCCAACTGGATGATTGCCATTGCTTATGTAATTTTATGTCTAAAAGATCACACAAAAAATGTAGTAGCCTACTGGCACCATGTAGCTATACTTTAAATTAATGCAACCGTAATACTATTTTCACTTTAAATTTATTCTAAAGAAGATGTAGGGGAAATGACAGGAATATCATTGGTAGGTAGGAATACTATTTATTGTAGTTCGTAAACTAGGAGAAAATGGCTATGAGGAAACTTACCTAAAAAGACAGATCCACTGACATTTTGTAGTAGTTCTGTGGAGTCTTCTTCTGAGTTCTTTATGACATTGTGTGGTAGTTGAGCATTTGTTCTTAATTCTTTGACACCGTGTAGTAGCTAATAGTCTTTTACTTTCTTTATTATAATGTACTTTACTTTTTAGTAGTTCATAACTTAAATTAATAACTATATACAATTGAAAATAAACCAGAATTAATATAATACAACACAAACTATTTCAGCTGAGAATACACTTCCTCAATTTCTTTTTCCACAACAAACTTTGCTAATATTGATTCTTCATCAAATTTTGCCTTTTTAGCTTCCAATTCTTGAATGAGTTTAGTTGCTCTCCTTTTCATTTTCTGTTTCTCTTCTTCCTCTTCTTTTTCCTGATTTTGTTTTTTAAGAGCATCATGATAATTCTGTCTTGAATAATGAACAGAATTAAGCATATTTTTATTTATTTCAACATCTTTAATCTGCCCCCCATGAGCTTGTACTGCATCAAAAATGTTCTCTGAGCAACCATTGTCTCTTCTTTCATGTTTTCAATCAAAACCTCTTTATTTATTGAAAATCCTCTTTCCACATTGGCATTGCCATGTGATAACAATAAAGAAAACACAATAATTTTGTTCAGACAATTGATTGGTTTCATCTACTTTATGTATTGAAAGCATTTTTATCCAAAAAGTGTCTAGCCTATCTCCAGCCATTCTATCAAAAGTCTGAAAACTTCTACTTGGTTTGCAGTTTTGACAATAGCTTTATATTGTTTACTAGCAACATCTGCTGTATGCCCATATACCCAGTTATTGTCTACTAGAATAGAGTAGATCATTTAGGCGATCCTGTCCTTCTGGGTTTCCAGCCAGTTGTGGGTCAAAGCAAGAAACAGCTTTAGTAAGCTTATATTTAAGTGGAGACTTTTCTAGCATTTTTAATATTATGTTCTTTAAACATGATCTACAATCTCTGTAAAAGATTTGTAAGTCCAGATCCGTAACTTTATTTCTGACATTTTTATTTCTTTTTTGTTAAAAATCCAACTTTAACATGTAAGACTTGCAGCAAGTTTTCTTCTTTTTCTATATCAACTTTTAGGTTGCCAACTTTTTCCGGCTTCAGAAACCTCTTTTCAATATAACACAAAGTATTGTGAAGCTCAGTATAAAGGAATGGGGCCAAAGGTTTGTCCGACTAAAATATTGTTAAAAATGGCTCAACATCACAGGCTATTGTTTTAAAAAATGCAAGTTTAGGACCTATAAAAGGATCTAGTACAAATTTACGCAGTGTCTCAAAACGAACATACAGGTCTGTCCTTCTCAGGCACATCCTTCACAAACTTAATTAGGTGAGGTAGCATGTATAAAGCTCTTTGAGTAACAACACCATTCAGGAGCCACCGGACAGGACAAAACTGCAATGGGTACAACTTAGATTTTGTAATATCAGTGTATGTAGCTCTCCTTGCAGGAACATCTTTAAAAAAGTTGTATAATGCCCTTAAAAATGTTGATATTTCCCAATCTGTACTTCTCATGCCACATTTGAATGCATTGTGCGATGTATGCAAAGCACAGCTTCCAAGATTCAAAAGTTTGGTACTATTTTCGTGTTCCTGGAGATATCCTTGAAATTCTTTGATAAATTTCCAGTTAACTGCTGGGCCATCCATGGACACCTGAAGAATGTTTTTAAGTTCCAAAGGTTTTAGTGACTGAAGAAACGACTCTAAAATGTCACTTGCACGAGAACGTCCAAGGAAAGCCGATGTTAAATACCTGGTACAAATTTCTTTTTTCTTTTCATCCCAGTACCTTATATTTAGGTCCATTTGTTGCCTCTGGAAAATCTTATTTAAGGATTCGTCAAATTCAACTACAAATGGATAATTTGATGCAATGGCCTGTTTCACTTTATAAAAAAGTTCCTGCTTAAAGTGGGGAGCCAATCCAAAAACTATTACATAGCCCATCTTTGAACGTGAAAGTTGCATTATCTTTGCGGTTTCACTGTCTGGAAACATTTGAGAAAATAATTCTACACCTTTTTCAGAAGCTCTGTACGATTTATGGGTCATGACAGTTTCAAAACACCACTTAATTTCAGCTGACAAAACATTTTCATTTAACATGTATAGATTTTTTTTAGAGATAATAAGTGTTCATCAACTTTGCTAGAGATTTCTTCGGTAGGCTTCTTTGACGATTGTTCACAATAGGATGCACTAGCTTGTACATCAGGTTTAATATATGTAGTAGGGGCCATGTCAGTAGGTTTGCTATTAAGTGATGATTTGTTTTGAACAAAACTGTGTAAATTACACGAATTAAATGCAAGGGCCTTGTCTTAGTGTTTTTTCCCTCGCATATGACTGATCAGTGATTGCCTACCCATAGTACGCAATGATATGCAGGCTTGTGGACCGAATCGACACCCAGCCGAATAAATATCTGGTTTTTTATAATCCACTCTTTCAGTATCGGATCTTGAAACCAACTGTCTTGAAATTATGTTCTTCCATGTTTTGCCATCTTGCTCATTCTAGGGAAGAAAAAGAGTTAGTTAGAATTATCTTGATCAACCAAATACAGCAGTACCTGAAAAGCTGGTATTAATGTTGGCGGTTTTCTAAACTAATTAATTGTTAATATATATTTAATTAGTCATTTATTAACAATCGTGTACATATTCTCTTTTTCTTTCTGTTTGTGTACAAGATATATTTTTGATCTGTGTCCTGAGTAAATACATTTGGGTGGGAAAATTATTCCTACAGTAAGGTACAATATAGGCCTTTGTGAATCAAACCTTTAATATAGGCCTAGCTTTATTAAGTATGGTAATTATGCACTTCCTTGGTGCTTCTGAAAATGCAATTTTATGTTGAAATAGTGGTAAAATATAATATTATATCTCTTGAGGAGGTTGATTTAAACATTATAGTAATGGTTGCTTACAAAAAATTCAAAAAACTAGGTGTTTATATGATAGGCTATTGCAAAAATCTTGTTCAATCATTTAGATTTTCAATTTTGTATATAAATGGTGATTTCGGCAGAATAGGCCTAAACAATGTTTTCCCACAAAATATAGGGTAATTCTGAGCAATTATCCGGTCAACTCCGATATTTCTCAAACTTAACGATGATATATGTAGAGTAGTAAATATCAGACCGAAATAAGAGTCGGAAAAGGAAAATATATTGTGAAACTTACCTTAGTAGTCATCTGACTCGCTATCTGTATCAGCTTCACGAGTGATGTTAGGGTGTTCGTTTTCACCGTTATACAGATGGCCAATTGCTCTGATAGATGATGCACTCTTGTTTTGTAATCAGAGTGCTTTCTTTTAAACATAAACTCTGCTAAATAGCCGATAAAATGTTGTTTTCGGTTTCCGTATCGAGGCACGCTTCCCCGCACCTCCCTCCACAAACGTTCAATGTGTTGCGTATGCGCACCAGTCTCGGGGTCGACAAAGTTGTAGCTGTGATTAACTGTCAAATGGGTATATCCTTCAAACTGAACACAGTTGTATGTTTTCCAGCAATCACTAATGACGGTCGTGCCCGGGAGAATGTGCTCTTTTATTATCGGTAGCAACTCAGCGTGACCTCGTGTTAATACGGGAATCAAAAAACATTTTTTAGATTCTCTTTCAAAACCTCCAAAAACCCATTCACCCTTTATGATTCTACCCCGATTGTATTTACGTTTTCCTATTTTCGCTTCGTCGATTTCGACAGTCTTGCCTGGTCCACCGATCACCTGAGATTCGTCACTACAAACCACTACGCACACTTCTCTTAAGTAGTTACTCCAGTCTACAACTGCATGGTCAGACAGCTCAAGTTCGTGTTTCAACACATCATGACGGGGAGGCTTTAGTAACGCCCAGCAAACGACAAAGCGGCAAATAGTTTGCTTTGATAAATTATGATTTTCAAACAACGTGTTCTTAAACTGAGACACTGATTTCTTGCACTGTTTTTTTCTTTTTTTCTTATGCTTATCTACTGTTGTAATGTAGTTGTAGCAATTAAAATTGTGTTTATTAATGTTTAATGACATAACACTACTACATGATGGGCATATTTTATCTCGTGGCAAAACACCATGATTATACAAAAATGTATCTAAACGATCGGAATCATCTGACAACACAGCAAAACTCAAAATAGTATTTTCACATTCAACACATAGAAACGGGTTCGCACTACTAGCACTAGCCGACATCACGCACAGAACTGACCTGCAGCAACAGCGTTCAGAGTCACTAGGCTCTGCTTGGACTTCGACCCCGTTATCGCTTATTGTGATCGCTTCCTGCCTTATCGCATTACGTTTGCGACGTCTAATTTTGCATTCTATTATTGTCTTTCCTTGTCTATAACATTATACTAAAGTTTGAGAAATATCGGAGTTGACCGGATAATTGCTCAGAATTACCAAATATAGACCTGATTCAACCCACTGGTGATAAAAAAAAGTCAAGATTGGGGAAGCATCTAGAAACTGCATAAATACCATAAGGGTAAAATTATTTTATATTAATAGCTAGGCCTGGACCTAAAAAATACATTAATTGAAAGTATAGGCCCAACTTAGCCGAGTTACCAGAATGTACTTCCATATGATTTAAATTTCGTATTTTAGTGCAATGTGGTCTTAGTACACCATAAACTTGAAACAAAATTCTTTATTCCAAAGTACAATACATTTTATTAATCTGTTGTCAAAAAATAAATCTAAAGCACACATAACATACTAGACGGTAATTATGCACTTTCTAGACGCCTCTTAAAATGTGATTACTTGTTAACACTTTGAAGCCTGTGCCCTTAATACTCCGTTTGGCATGGAATCCTGGGGGTTTTATGTTCACATTAAAAAAATTGTAAATGCCTTATAAATTTCATAAAAAGGTTATATTATATATCTTTGTAAAGGGGAGAAAATTCTCTTTTCAATGATGGGCAAAACTTTAGGTGTTGTAAATTTTTTTATTTTTTACAGAAGCTACAAATAAGTACAAAAATATGTAAAACAAAAAATATTTACAAAGAAACTGAACTGAAAACATGATAATAAAATATAAATACTGTACTTGAATTATAAACACAGAATATTCACTTCTATAACGAACGTGTTGTTTACGACTCAAAGCACCGTGGGTCACTGACCGGCTGACATAAACAATGCTGACATAAACAATACCGCTCGGCGCGCGCTCATTCCAAGTCTCACGTCAGCTGTTACGATAATTATTTATCCAAGACCAGATGTAGATAAAAAAATTAATAGACCGATAAAATATAATAACAGATAACTAAAAGACATATTCAGATGACCTAAACCCGATTATATGCCGATAATAAAGATATAATGAATTAAATATGGGCGCCCGAGCTATTCTCAGGCGTCTGCGAGTACGCCAGTTTGTGTCGCCCGATCTATCTTCGGGCTTAGGCTTCAAAGTGTTAAAAAAGTGGTAAAATATAGGTTTTTAATTCTTTAGGAGGTTGGACGTTGATTTTAGCTGCAGAAAACCCGTTTTTTACAAATTGAAAAACTAGTTTTTTATGATAGTAAAAAACCCAACTTTGGTAATTATGTACTTTCTTGCCTCCTCTGAAAATACGATTTCATGTTGAAAAAGTGGTAAAATATGAGTTTACATCTTTTGAGGAGTTTGATTTTATTCACGGAATACTCGTTTTTTACCGAAAAATCAAAAAACTAGTTTTTTATCTGATAGTAAAATAACCAACTTTTTAAAATCGTTATTTTTCGACAACTTTTTTTTTCATTCCTCATGTTTTTTACGCTGAACACAAATATATAACTGGTTTTGTAGTCAAATTATTTTTTCAACTCGAAAAATGCATTTTTTACTGACATAACCAAGCATAACCTAACTTATCCAACTGTCTATTTATCAAAAAAAATTCGTAATTTGCGTTAAATTCGAGTGTTTGGCCTCTGTGACGGCCTGCCAGCTGTCACTCCGGTGGGAATATAGGCGAATTCAGTTTTTGTGATTAATAGTTGTTGTATATAATGATCGCGTAATGGATGCTAATTGCGATTCGCCGCGATAGTAATTTTTCCGTTATATCTCGAGAAATATTTGTAATATACCAAAATAGTTTTAAAATTTGTAAACAGCGCAAAATACACATCAAAATTTTAAAAAATTGTTAAAATACCATTTAAATTAACTGAAATATGACAAAAGTGCAAAAAGTTGTGACATTGGTTTTTTCGAATTTTTCGGTTAAATACATTATTTCCACGGAATTAAAAGCATATCTCGTGAATATTCAGCCAATTCTAGACCCATTTCATGCAAAATGTTCCAAATTGGTTTGGTGGCAAGAAACTGCATAATAACCAAATAGATAATTGGTTTTTTTAATAAAATTACTTTTTCGGCCCGAATAATACCGGTAAAGGATCAAACAATTGTTTGGATACAAAATATTGTCTTAATATTTACAATTTCCAATAAAGAACTCAAAGAAGAAATTGTCTTAATTTGCCTAATTATAAATTAGTGATCACATTATTTAAACAACTAGAGCATAAAATAATAATTAGAATAATCAAGATTCTTTATTATCAGAATAAAAATTAACATGTAGTTTATACGCATTGACAAAGTCATAATGAACTAATTAAAAAAAAAAAAATCACTTATGGCATAAACCTGAAAATAAGGCGTAGTCATGTTACTTTTAATGTTATTCATAACTAAATACTTTAAAAGTAATTTTGTTTTATTAGCCTCCAGAACTGTTATATTATAGAAATAATACTGGTTAAATTACCTTTTTTCCTGTCAACAGTTCTTCAAACATAATCTGCTATGTACATTTCGAAGCATAGAGCTTCATCATCAGGCTTTCCAAAAACGTCACTATTTACATTACACTAAAAACATTAAAAATATTTAAACATATTAAAATAACACATTTGCCGGCCGGCGATAGACACCAACTGATGACCAATGAGCAGGTCTGCTCAATTATATAACTGGTTTTGTCAATTATATAACAGGTCTGCTCATTGGTCATCAGTTGGTGTCTATCGCCGGCCGGCAAATGTGCTATTTTAATATGTTTAAATGTTTTAAATGTTTTTAATGTTTTTAGTGTAATGTAAATAGTGACGTTTTTGGAAAGCCTGATGATGAAGCTCTATGCTTCGAAATGTACATAGCAGATTATGTTTGAAGAACTGTTGACAGGAAAAAAGGTAATTTAACCAGTATTATTTCTTTAAAAGTAACTTCAAGTTTAAACAATGAACATACATGATAACTTTATAAATATTATTAGCCTAACTTAGTTAAAAAAGTAAAATCCTTATCTTACCCTATATCCAAACGCTATGTAAAACTGCGATTTTATGTTAAAGTTTTTCTTTGTTATGAAACAAACCAAAACGAAATAAACAACCACACTAGATAGCCCGAGAAGGCGAAATCGGAATTTACGAAACAAACTGGACGTTAGCACAGCAACAGTTTTCGTGGAGGTTAGGGTTAGGATACGTAAAACAATTACATGTAGCCAGGAATGGAACGATTTGTTTAAAAAAGCAGGATTAGTTACCGCCTCAGAATTATGAGCCGTTATTTTTAGACCTGTGATTATTAAGGAAGTAAACTTATCGTGAGACCAAAAAATGAACCTATGTGTGGAAAAAGTGCCATAGGCTTGTCTATAAATTGCAATAAATATTATTTTTACTGTGAGATGAGAACTAAATGCCCAAAATGGATCGTAACCCTTTCCTAGAAGTTTAAGGACCAGTCACCGAATATAACAGTTTTTTAGTCACCGAATATAAGTTTTTTAAGAACAGAAACAATCTCTCTTCGCCACAAGTAATAGTAACGCTGCGTCACTCGCTAACCGCGACACAGCCAGGAGTTTCGCCGATATCGGTAATCAGTTAATAAATATTAGCTTAGTTAAACAGTTTTGCGTTCTACCTACCTATTACAGCTGACGGTCAGGAATGGATGTATTTACGACGTGGCCATACTTACATAACATAACATAGTAAACAATTATTTTACAGCTGAATATAGGCCTGCAATACGTTATCTACTAAAAATGTTTCAAGCAAATTTAGCGTTTCTGAACAAATCAAGCATAATTCCAGGTTTTTTCAAGTACCATAAAAATTCAAGCATAATTCCCGATTTTCCCGGAATTCACGGCGAGTATCCATCCTTAGTTAGTAATGTATGGACATTAATTATTTTGTTTCTGTTAGTGGATACAAAACATTGTAGTTAATGGTAAAATTGAGGTTAGCTGAAAAGAACATATTGTGTTTAGTTTTTGAAAATTAAGGGTTAAATACTCAACTCGAAAAAAAACTCGAACTTGAAATTATGTCTAAAAACTCGACTCCTAAAATTGCTACTCGCACTCCCCTATTCTATAGTCAATGATTTTATCCAAGCAAATGATCAACTACCAATATACTTTTACCAGGAAAAGGAGTGTATTTCACCAAAATAAAACACTTTCATAAAGACAAGTAGCTTTATTGGACAAGTGAGATTTTTTATAGTTTATTTTACAAGACGAATCACAATAAAACAGTCATTCATAAGCTAAACAGCATTTTGCATACTTCTGTAATCGAATCTTGATTTTTGGATTTGTATTCAATCATATAAAAAAAGATAACATAAAACTACACAATTGTTTAGTATATGCACAATGGACAAGAGGTTACCACAGAATACATCCAACCATAAACGTGGTAACCATTGTCACTTAGGTGTGATGGCAGCAAATATATCTGACACAACCATGATTCACATCACTTTCCTGCTCGGTCCAAACAAATAAATTGGTCAGTCGATAGAAATTCAAGCGTTCTTTATTTGCCACAGGAACAAAATCACTTGTTTAAGCAGCCCACAGTGGTGAATGACAAAAAGAAGAGAACACTCATTTACAAACTTCATATGTTGCATAGATAGAAACAGCCCAAGACCAAGCAAATCTGTGGACAATTTGCTCAGCCTTATTTATATTGTACAATGATACAAATGTCTTCTTTTCAAAGACGTTCACACAGTGGAGCGAAGGGATAACACTTAGCCCCACCTGGAAATGCTTCCAAAGCTTTGGGCAGCAAACAGTGCTCATTTGATACACCTACTTTCAAGCCTTTTGATCCGTGATATGCCATTCGCTTACAAGAGGTGGACTTCGAATTTTGAATAGTTTATGTGTAAAAAGACCCTGAGCCCATACATCAAATTTGTATTATCCTATCAAACTTGACGTATCTGATTTTTTTACACTTAAACATTTGAGCGACTCTGCCTGCAGAAGCCCTTTTATTAGGAGCCCAAAGTTTTGAAACAATTTTTTACATCCACACGAACTAAGAGAGAGTGAGAGATTTCCACAGAGCAATCTTATTCACTGAAATTTAACTAGTCGGTCATTCGTACTCCCAGACAATAATATTAATGGTACGGTACACACATTAAACTCTAAACCTAAAATTCATTCTTACAAAGAAAATACGGTAATACAATTAGTTGAAATGTCGCAAAATAATGCACAATCACATGTGCTTCTCCCTCCACATTCACTCAGTTTTTACAAACCCCATACCTAGTCTAATGCGCAATCACAAAGCTAAAGAAACTGTTCTGGCCAAATCACATCACAGGAATAAATAGGTGAATGTCCATTAAAAAAGTAAAATATTTGAAAGCCACACGTCTTGTTGTTAGTAAATATTCCATAGATATACAAAAAGGGTTTCTACACCAGGCCGATGCCTGGGGGAGGGGGATATCTAAACGATCACTCCAATAATAATTATAGTATATGTATTATTTTCTTCTCAAAATCTAGTGTGATGAAATTTTAATAGTACACATATTATTCTATAAGTCTCACCCACAACATATTTATAAGCAAATGGCAGTAATTCCTCATTCATGAATCTACATATACAAGATAAAGCACTCAGTAGGTACGGTATCACGTCCCGTGCTAACAGACAAGTTTTATCGTAGAAATTAGAAATAAAATTCATCGTAATTGTCGCCCCTTTGTATCTGGTCCCTGTACAAATAGGTATGTTGTTTGAGGTAAGACTGTATATGACTAGAAACATCCCCTCCAACAAAATATAATACACATTATAAATGCAGAAAATATATTCGGTGGTCTATAATGAAAAATCTTAAACGAGTCCAAAATCAAAACTGAAGTTTAAAATTAATTGTATATAATTGAGCGGATACAAGATTTGTACAATGCCAGAAAAGTTAAAGCTAAGATTTATTTTTTTTTTTAAAGAAAATGGTATGAGAGTAATGACACGACAATCTACTAAGAGAATAAAAAATTGTGCTAAATAATGACCGATGCTAAAAAATATTCTTGTGTAAAATGTGCGTAATGCTATGATTGTTAACACTGTAAACATAAATTAAACAATAAATACCACCGTCAAAATCTTAACAAATTAATATGTAGGATAATAAGTAATTTTAAAAAATATATTTATAATGATAACAATAAATACAGTAGAACCCCTATATCGCAAGCAACATATCGGGGTTGAGTATGTATATACTGAAGATGTAAGACAAATGATCAAACGTGACCCCACTCTCTGCTGCCGCAGAACTTTACACAATTTCTGTTATGAAATCCCTCGAAAATCGGAAGACGGGGTCACTGGTTTGGGTTCTACTGTAGTGAAAACTGTGTTTCATACAAAGTTATTGATGATCTTCAATTCTGCCTTCTGTAGGAAACATTTTTCTTGACCTTTAAAAAGATATTTAGTTCCAGATTCGTAGAAAACTGTCCCAGGATCCTGTTGCTACAGCCATGCCGTCTTCTGTGACTCCTAGACAGCTCACTCGATTGTCGTGGCCCGCAAGAATACCTGCAAGTAAATTATTAATTTGAGAATTCAATTAACTCTATAAAACAATTATTTTATATTAGAAAGACTGATTACAAAGGACTTTGTGGCCCAAACCTCACCATTTTTTTTTCTGAATCAATAAAAACATTTTTATTTCATGCTTTTTTTTTACCAGAGAACTAAGGTCTTTTAAAAACTACTACCATACACAACTAAATAAACACTGAAAAGCTAACCTAGATCTTATCAAAACTACTTTTGCATGTTCAAACATGCACATCAGGTACATTCCTTCTACTTCCAGATATAGGATAAACTAATCAATTGACAGAGATTGTTTTTTATGTTGTATTAGTCAATACTATGCGATTCACATATTAATGGAATCATGAGGAACAATGAACTGAAAGGTATGCTTACAATAATTATGCGAAAAAATAGGATTGCAAATTAATCTCAAATTTTAGCAGTTTTCATTAACTTTTCAGTATTTTAATCCTATTTGTTGTAAATTCTGATGTTAGCAAATCTAGTATATAAGATGAGTTCCTTTGTATTGTTATCATTTTTACAGAACTTGGGTTTATTTATATACTTCTATAAAAACAATATTTTTATTTCCTTTTGTCTGGCTGGTAGTGGCCTGTTCCCCTCACACAGATACGTGTCCATGAGGGAAACTATTTCCATTACTGTCTTGTAATTAATTGCTGTATAACGTTTTTATTTAATGGAAATAAATGATCATCTACTTAAACTTTTTTTTACCTAGTTTTTCGAATTTTATCAGTACTGATTTCATTTATTTAATTTTATGATGTTTCCGCACACAAATTCAGTTAAGACAAGTCCACTAACACCAAAATAGTAGTAAACAAATACAATGAAGTCACATGTGCACAAATATTCAGTGCCACCTGAAAACTAAGTTTGCTGATGTCCTATCTCTTCAAATTTATCTATTTATTTTTAAGACACTGATCGTCTAGATACGGGCAAGTATGGATTTCGAATGAGAATAAGTGTAGATGAGCAAATGTAGTCATTGTTACAAACTAAAGCCGACTAGTCCTTAGTATCATTAATTAAAAGCCCAATAACAAATGAACAACCAGTGGTTATCAGCTGATCCCTTCCAAAATTTGTTATGACTGAATGTGATCAAACTGAGAACCTTTAGTTTATGAAGCTGGGTTTTAACCAATTTCGCTACCAACCAATTATACTTATTTACAAATAATGTAATAACTAATTTTACTTAGACATTATTAATTATGATTAACATTTAAAAAAATGCCCCAGTAATATACATTATGCTTATACATAAACATTTGTTTTAGTTATGATTAACATTTAAAAAAATGCCCCAGTAATATACATTATGCTTATACATAAACATTTGTTTTAGTTGAAATTTCTTAAATTTTAGCAACATTAATAAAAAATCTATAGAAAAAAACATTATATACAAAATAGATTAACTGAACTTATGTGAGGGTAGACCAATTTGGATCTCACAAGTTCACAAAACACGATATGTGCTTTATTTTGCTAGTTTTAGATATTTATAAGTGTGCAATATGAAGTTTAACATTGTCATTTTTCTTTCAACTTCATTTCATCACATTAATACTACATGTTATGTAATTTTTAATTGGGAATGCTGTCTTTTTAAACAAGTATTGTTCAAAATTTCTTATCTATCATAGTTTGCCCCAATAATCAGTCAAACGCACGTTACCAATTCTGTAAGGCTTGATCAAAAAGCTTACCTGCACGTTCTGTTTTCATTGAGTCCCAGACATTGCAGTTAAAGTCATCGTAGCCAGCAAGCAACAATCTCCCTGACTTAGAGAATGCCACTGATGTGATACCACAGATGATGTTGTCGTGAGAATACATCGCAAGTTCTTGATCAGATCGAATATCAAATAAGCGACACGTTGCATCATCTGACCCCGTCGCAAACGCAAATCCATTAGGGAAGAACTGAAAATGAGTGAAATAAGTTAGATTCATTCAATTTAAAGGAACGCATACATTATGAAATAATTACTAGGTTTCATTAAAATAAGATTAAAAATTAGCTCTTAGTATAATTCAAATTCCATTTATTTGCCATATAACTATTATAGCATTGACAAAGTCATATGTACAGCACATATATGCTAGTCAATAGATTCTTAAGAATATAAATTCAAAACATGAATAGATAGAAATAATAATAATAATCAATTAATTGATTATGAGCAATTACATACCTTTACAGTTTATTGAATTGATCAAATAAAAAATAGGTATAAATAAAAATGTTGATTGAATGAAAAGGGTGCTTTAGGAGATTATATAAGTTTATTACGTGGAATGAATCAAAAATCAATATTAGGAATATTAAAAAAATCATCAATAGAATAAAATGGGTTCTTTAGGAGCTAGTTAAAAAATTTATTACAGAAGGATTTTTCTGAATACTTTTCAATCAAGTAAGTTAATTTATTATAAACTCTAAGTGAAACTATATTATGGCTGTTTGACGTTTTATGTAATCTAACAAAACTAATAATAGCTTGATCTTTAATTACTATTTAATTTTAAGTACTTTTTAAAATTATACCAGGAGTTCTTAAAACATATAAAATCAAATGAAAGATGTAAATATTTTTAACAGCTAAATTTTTCAATTTAACAAATAAGGGTTAACAATGTTCTATTGGACCTACATTTGAGATTGCTCTTATAGCCCTTTTCTGCAGAAGTAAGATTTCCTCTATCCTACTGCAATTACCATAAAAGATTATTCCATATCTTAATATTGACTGGAAGTACGCAAAATAAGCCGATCTAATATAATTCTGATGCACACAGTAAGTTAATCGTTTTAACAAATGAATTACTCTGGATAATTTACCACTAATCTATATTTATAAAAGAGGATGTTTGTATATATATATATATATATATATATATATATATGTTTGAAGTTTATGCGCTGCCAAACATCCAACCGATCGCCATGAAACTTTAGGATGTTTTCCTGTATACTCCCGAGATGGTTTCTGTGAAGTTTGATGCAGATCCGTCCACAGGGTCCCGCCCCACGGGCTCCTAAAGATCCCATGTTATTCAAATGTAGAATCTGAATTGTTTACAAAAAACATATGACTGTGTGGTTTAATGTAGTTTCACATGCCATAAGCAGATTGAAGTTCTCACAACAACAGTACTGTATATGTTTTGATTTATTGTAGTTCTACATTTCACCTTGAGAGTGTAGCACACACTACTTTTACTTGATCAGGTGATCTGTATTTGGTGTTAACCTTTTTTCCTCGGTAATTAAAGCATATGGTGAAACGTGAAAAAAAAAAAATTATTTGTTTTGCAGTTTACTTTTTATGACATGCCTCCTAAAAAATCTAATATTGGTAGAAGAAGCAAAAATGCTCGAATTCTTTCAGCTATTAGATTCTAAATCAAACTCAATATTATGACCGGCGAAGAGGGCGGGTACAGCTAGTATATATATATATATATATATATATGTTTGAAGTTTATGCGCTGCCAAACCATCCAACCGATCGCCATGAAACTTTAGGATGTTGTCCTGTATACTTCCGAGATGGTTTCTGTGAAGCTTGATGCAGATCCGTCCACAGGGTCCCGCCCCACGGGCTCCTAAAGATCCATGTTATTCAAATGGAGAATCTGAATTGTTTACAAAAAAACATATGACTGTGTGGTTTAATGTAGTTTCACATGCCATAAGCAGATTGAAGTTCTCACAACAAAAGTTCTCACACAAACGGAAAATGCAAAGGAGAAGATGTGCTGATACCAAGGATTCCGATGTTTTCAACTGATTTGCCATTCAATTTTAAACGACTCCAATTTCCTGTACGACTTGCTTTTGCAATAACTATTAATAAATCTCAAGGACAGTCATTGCGCATTGCCGCAATAAATTTAAGTAATCCATGTTTTTCACATGGACAGCTCTACGTCGCTTGCTTGAGAGTAGGCTCACCAAAAAACCTTTACATTTATACACCAAATAAGAAGACCAAAAATATTGTTTACCCTCTTGCACTCATTTAATAAATAATGGTTTTTTCTATAATTCTTTTTATTGCTTTATTTTGGTATGTCAATGAAAAATGAAAGGCGAGTCAACGTCCGCCGGGTTCAGCTAGTCTATATTTATAAAAGAGGATGTTTGTGTATATATATATATATGTTTGAAGTTTATGCGCTGCCAAACCATCCAACCGATCGCCATGAAACTTTAGGATGTTGTCCTGTATACTCCTGAGATGGTTTTTGTGAAGTTTGATGCAGATCCGTCCACAGGGTCCCGCCCCACAGGCTCCTAAAGATCCCATGTTATTCAAATGGAGAATCTGAATTGTTTACAAAAAACATATGACTGTGTGGTTTAATGTAGTTTCACATGCCATAAGCAGATTGAAGTTCTCACAACAACAGTACTGTATATGTTTTGATTTATTGTAGTTCTACATTTCACCTTGAGAGTGTAGCACACACTACTTTTACTTGATCAGGTGATCTGTATTTGGTGTTAACCTTTTTTCCTCGGTAATTAAAACATGTGGTGAAACGTGAAAATAAAAAATAAATAATTATTTGTTTTGCAGTTTACTTTTTATGACATGCCTCCTAATAAATGAAAGGCGAGACAACGTCCGCCGGGTTCAGCTAGTATAATATAAATGTGGTCTTCAAGATGAGTTTTGTCTATACAAATTCCTAAAAATTTAACACTGTCAGTTAAATTACCAATTAAATTGTTTTCACTGATCGGTCTTAATATAAAGATAAGTTTTACTATTTACAAAATTTGGAAGGTCATTTATGCTAATTAAAAACAATAGGGGTCCCAGGACCGATCCCTGAGGAACACCATTTGTGACTTTTATTTTCTGGGACCACTCACCATCCACAAAAACTTTTTGTTTACGATTAAAGAAATAGGATTTAAAAAACTTGAGTTGAGTATTTTTAATATCGTAGTACCTACTACTCCCAGAACTACTCCATCAGTAGTTGCCGGTTACAGATAACTATGGAATGAAATAATGCCTCAGCAATGGAATGAAGCGTCAGTAACCTCAACGATCAAAACAAGGTATTGCACATACCCTCTACAACAGAGAACCACATTTTTTCTTTACAACACAAATGATCATAAAAAGATCAAGCAGGAGAGACGTGTTTTAACAATTACTGTCAGTCAATTTTATCAAACTGAATGGCATGCAGGGTGGATAATACAAGAGAGCGCTCCATATACAACTATTCCCCTCTAGCAGCAACGTGCAGTTTACCCAATAATGAACATTGAATTTCGTGCTGTGCTGTTGGGTTGTATTATTTAGCTCTACTTTATTATTCACTGTCAATAAAAGTTGCGTTTGCTGTATGAAAGTATGGATAGTTTTTTTAAAGATTTGTTTTACACATTAACTATTTGTCTCTTAACACGTTCGCTGCGGCGGTTGTTCCGGAACAACCACGTAGCAGGCGCTAGAAGCAGATGTTGTTCTGGAACAAACTGTGACGGACAGGTGATTTAACTTTACTCTAATTTCCGGTTTTGTAAATATGGTTGTTCAATTTGGCGATGTGCACAGTTACAGTGATAGTTTCTATTTATATTTCTATGACATGAATAGTAATTTAAAATGGTTTATAACATGTATAGCACTTAGGGTACATCATTGACCTAATTTTAGCAATAATAAAGAATATTAGTAGAAAGAATAAGGAACTACATAGTTAGGGAAAGGTTATACACTTTTAACCTTTCTCTGATCACATAACTACATGTGACACTAGAAAGAAGTAGCATACAATGGATAGGGCATGTAAAGAGGATGAGAAATAATAGTTTGCTAACGATAGCCATGGAGAAAGAGTGAAGAGGAAGAAGACCTTGAGTGAGGAAGGTGGGAGGAAGAGGAAACCAGGAGGGAAAGACAAAAATAGTGGACCGTGTAGGACGACCCATGAAAACGGAGACGTCAACGGATGATGATGATGATGGTGATGATTAAGAATGGTGTTTACTAAATATTTTCCACAAATACATTAAACATCCTTTTTTTCTAAAATATCAATATCGCCTCTTTATAAGTTCTTTAACAAATTTGTTACCAACATTTCTCATACTGTCCTCGCTCTCTCTATCTACTTCTTGTAAAGGTTTTTTATACATTATAACAAAGAAAGTAAAATAAATTACTTACCGTTACTGCGTTAATATCTGATTCATGCCCTGGGAAAGTTTGTTTGCATGAGCCTTCTCGAATGTCCCATAGCTGAAAACAATGATTTCAATGAAGAGCAAGTAAGGAAGTCTTATTAATTTTTATAATTTTACAAAATAATTTACGAATATGTGTTTACCACACTGTTTACACTAGGCCACCAATGGCTGATAAACCCTTTCAATGTTGTTAGTTTGGTAAATAAAAGTAGGGGTAGAATATTTGAGAATGTTTAACTCATCTCGGTGACAGGTGATCAAATTTCTTAACATAATAGCAAACACCTGATAATTAGGGGTGTGCGAGTACTCGAAACTTCGAATATTTGATCGAGTATTTTACTACTCAAACTCGGTTCGAAGCTTCCGAAACTACTCGAAGTCGATCGAGTATTTCACGAAATATCAGATTTACATCTTAATTTACTTTTAAGATTAAACAGTTTTATAAGTTATGAATTAAAAATTGCGCTTTCTTGTGTTTTATTTTACCCTTAATCATACATTATCAGTTTGGTACACGTAATTATGAACTAAAAAATACGCCTAAGAATAGGCAGTACACGACGACAGTCAAATGAACTAGTCGACGTAGTGAACGAGTTCGTTCATTATGATTTGAACTAGTTCAATTCAAAGTGATCAACAGAGCTAGGAAGGTAGCGATCACGGCAAATAGTTACTGTAATAGTGATCACACAAATGTTGGTTGTCCAAGTCTACTAGTCACTTGTAACCTAACCTAAAATAGCGTGAATAAAACAAAAGTGCTGGTTAGTATCTTTATGACCCAAGAAAGGGGATGAGAGATCCAGTTCAAGATACTAAAAAAGACATGTTATCGATACAAATTTAATGGTCTGTACGCCGTGGAAATTATGCATATTTTTGTTCATATCAATAATATCTCTCAATCAAAAGGGTTCTGAAAATGGATCACTTTACATCCCAAGAATCAAATTTCCCCTTGGCGAAAGTCCATCTCGCTTTTGTTATACGTACGTGCAATGAACAGTTCAGCTCCTATTCGGAACTGAAATTATCGTATTTTTCTTGCGAGTCGATTGAGGTATATTTTGATTTTTAATCTGAGTAGAGAACCGTCCAATGGTTGACGTAAGAAAATACCGTATCATATCACATAAAATATGGTAATGAAATTCTAGGAGACATTCTAGAAATTGTTGAACGGTTTTCTGACTAGGTTATACAATAACACAGTTGGAGTGTAAAAGTTAGTAAAGTACGATAATTTTGATTCATAAACTCACTAAACTGTTCACTGTTCACATTGACGTAGATGTCGATGTAAACTGTTATAAAATAATTAACCCAGTGAGCGAGAAACATGTCGGAAGACCTTTTCTAAACAAAATATGACGAATTTAGAGTCAGAAAATAATTTTTATTGAACCGAAGCCATATCACATGTCTCGTTTCTTATTTATAATTTAGCTGCCCACAATCTTCACTGTGTCACTAGTTGGCACTTAGCTGATATTTCGACTGCATCTCGACGCCAATATCGTCTAGACCTATTATATTAGCCGACTACGTCTATGGTTTTCATTCGATTACACCAGGTTTTCATGAATTTCTCATTAGGAAATTATTATTTATCTGTTGTTTAGTGTAGACTCACGTATCCAAGTAGTTTCTAGTTGCACACATTTCATTACCGATCATAATTTTATTACTAATTCATCCTAAGCAACTTTAAAATTTACTTTTAGTAAACCTGCTTAGTTATTATTATCAATCGATTGAACAACAGTCTTTGTCATCCAGATTTTAAAATTTGATTATATAATTCACAGCTTATTTCCGGTTAGTTGTAAGCTTGCTATTACTGAATTAAATACCTACAGAATACAGATCCACTTTTCTTGGCATGTACACAATCAACTTTTTGTTGAGAGGAGGCAATTCTGAAAGCAAATGACTGCATTTGATGATGACGTCTGAATTTTAGCATCAGTTTGATTGAATGCAGCTTTTGCCATCAAGCTTCGCTACGTTTTCGCGATACACTTGAACTGAACCGCCAGATAAACATATCAGCCGGCTGTGAAACAGTATAATTGGCTTGCATAGAAAATCTGATCTGTGATATGAGTGAACAGATTAAATCTTTATAATCCACGTTGTTCAATTAATATATACTTTCTTAGTTTCTTACATCACGTTAGCTATGAAAAAAGGTTAAACAAAACAACACCACATAAATATATCGAAAGGCAGGAAGTAAAAGTTTTATTTATCAAATGTTACAGTTACAAACAAATCAAAATTATTGTGTTCAGTTTAGATGTATATATTTACGAATTTAGCAAAACTTAACATAGGCTTAGGATGGTGTCTGCCTTTAACAGTTGTCTTGGGTGAACAGGAAATCCTTCTGTAAATATTCGCTCGAAAATACTCGATAAAAATGCCAACTACTCGACTCGAACTCAAAAATCACTACTCGTACACCCCTACTGATAATATAGGTTTTATTTCTGCCTTTTAAATGTTTATTTGGAATAGTTTTTTTCTGACAAAAGACCAAATAATAAACACATATTTTAAACAGCCCAGTTACAAAATTACAGTTGTTACAGAAATTTTGTTCATCGCCTTTGTCAGTACAACCACTGATTTTATACACAAATAGATTTCCCATCTAATGTTAAATTTTGAGTCTCAAAATATCAGCTGTTTTTGTGGTCCATTGTGGAGCGCTAGTGTAGTCCCATGTAAATGTAATGCAGTTTAAACCAGCTGTGGTTGTGGGCCACACTAACTAACAAAATTATTGGCACAAATATTCCTATTAGATGGTTTATCTATTGTAGGTTTATATAATCAATGGTACAACCATAGTAACTAGAAAAATAGTAGCTATTCAGCAGGGATCCACAGGAGAGTGCAGTGACTATGATGGGCGAATCAGCTGGATTGATATATAACTATGACTACTGGTAATTAAATCTACCAATCATGTGGAAGCTTTCTGTAATAATCTGTAAACAAGTCTTTTACCACCATCAGCTTGAATTAGAACCACAGTAATTATAAAAAATGTTTTTATGTTTATATGTTGTCCACCGAGCTGCTACTTCGCCCATGTGACATCATGAGTTGCGCATAAAGTCAAATTACTTTTTTGAATAAATAAACAATTATTACAATACTTACTTACATACTTACAATACTTAATTACAATACTAATTAAATAAACAATAATTACTGTACTTATGGTTAATTATCACCATTACCAAAGACAAAGTTATTTACTTTTGCTGAAGCGTCGCAAGCTCCGGAGACAAAGGTTCGCATGTCAGGAGCTAGGGACAGAGACATGACGTCTCCGGTGTGCCCGATGAACGACGTGCACTGTTGACCTGTTTCTATATCCCACAACGCACTAAAACAAATACAATAAGATGCTTAAAAGAATTTTACCAAATTAATATAAGTAAAAAAGATTTTTTTTTCTTTAGACCATATACATTGGTGATACAATTACAATTATTTAATACATTAAATGCTGCACATTAAAATCCTAATCAGATTGTGACAAAACAAACTTTTTCTAATGACAAAAATGTGTAATTACCTGAATTCATGAAATTCTTACTTATATTATAACAAACCCTGATATAAAGCATGCAACCAAAATCCTACTTTGCCTGCTTGCACTGTGAGTGAGGGTGCAGGTGGGTGCGCAAGGCTAAATCTGAAAACATTAGTTGTCTTTCATTTACAAGGCAATAAATCTATTCTCAAGCTCAGGCAGAAGAAGGACTAGTACTATGAATTTGGCTAGTATGGTCCCAGCTACAGCGGGATTTAGGCTGTGTGACTTATACAGTAATTTGCTAAGTGCACAATCCTGTAACTGTAATTGCTTTTATACCCAGAAACTTTTGCCCAATATTTATTTTATTAATGAGAGTAAATCGTGAATTAATAATTAAGCTTAGTATTGAAATAGACATTTTGCATTTAAGATGCTGAGCGCACATTTTCCAGCATTGTAACATTATTTTTTTTATATCAGCTAACAGAAGGTATTGTATCTACAATTTAGATCGATAAGAAATTGTTGCACCCTTGCTGTGATATGTAATGTTTAGCTGAGAACATGTAAATGTATAGTGATAGTAAATATTTAATTAAAACATCTATAATCAAAAGCGCTATTATTTATAAACACATAAAATTAACGTCATTATAACTATTATTTATAATGTATTAAGAGTTATGTTTTAGCAATGGCTATAAAAAGGGAGAGATTCTGAATATTCTATTCAAACTCTCAGTATCAAGTTCATGCCACTTGTTTTTATATTTACATCCTTGAAAAAGTTATAACAGTCAACATTGATAACTCAAAATCCTTGATAAGTCAAATCTTTTTAAATCCCTTTGAACTTCCAATAAGAGTCAGTGTTAATTTCACCTCTACAAAGCGAATTTTTTTATTTTTATTATTAAAATATTTGATAAGGCGAATTTTCCATTACATGAAATGGTACATTATAGCCTCAATACCTCAAAATTGGAACTGTGCGAACCTCTACTAGTTGAATTCAAATTACTTCACCTCTACAACTCAAGTTTATGATGGTAAACCTCAATAAATTGATATTCAACTACGTTTTCCAAATAAGGGAGCTACATTTTCGTGCTATGACATGAATCATAATGTGAATGAAAAGTTCAATAACCTTGAACCCTTTATAACTCAAAGTCAGCGATTTTTACAATCAACCCTTGTTTACTCTAAATATTCGATAACTCAAACTGTCTTCTCGTACCTTCAGATTTGAGTTATCAAGGTTGTACTGTAGAAATGTAATTTTGTTATTCTGTCGAAAAAAGAAGTATCTCAAATCGCATATTTTTTAGAATCCCTATATATACAAATTCTACCTGACACAAATGTAATGTTCCTCTTTGGTCCCTCCTCCCTTACGGGCGTAACATAGTTCTTACTTTCAAATATTTTCTTTATAAATGTTGGTCAAATTGAGTCTCGAGTGAGATACATACTGCAGGTATTAGTTTAGCTAAGATAGTGAGACATATGAAAGCTCTTTCATGAGTACAGTATGAGATAACTTTCTTATTTATTGTCAATATTATAAGACACTTAACAGATACCAAAATCATACATTATTTTGGACATGCTATTCGATCAAAGCGCTAATATCTTCTGCCCTTTCTACTGAGGTGGCCTAGTTTGTTGCTATAAGTTCATGAGCATCTATTTCACTTGTACAATTTATGGCGTTTCGGTTACCACACTGATGTTTTCAAAAAAAGCCTTTTACTTTTTCAAGTCAATTTTTTAAAAACTAATTTATACAAATGAATATTGTCAGAGATAGTACTTGACATGTCAAATTTAGCAAACTCCTCTTACATGAATTCTGATACATTACAATAATTTAAAAATACGATAAAATTCCTATAATAAACCTATAAGAAATTCACATATTATGAGCATAATTTTTAAAAAACATTGCATCCTATAAGGACAAAATCTGAAATTAAAATAAGTTCTAATCAATGTTTAACAACAAAATTAACCAGACTATACAGTTGAAACTCTATAATCTGACGCTCTCTACTCCAACATACCCTCTAATCCGACAGGCCGCCGACTAGTATTCAGTCATTTTATAAGAAAATATATTTCATCTTGACTTGTATTTTGTTTGTTTATTCATAACCTTTTAACAAGTAAAAACAGTCCTATTACATTGTATTTGCATTTTAACTACACAGCATACAGTATAGTCTCTCTTAAAAGCTTCATTTAATGTATGTATAGTACACATAGCATATGGACTAAATATAACCTCTCTGTAATCCAGACACTCTCCTTAAGGTGGTGCAATTGGTTTTCGGTGAGTTAATTATTTCCTAAGTTAATAATCAAAATTAGATAATGTACCTTACCTTGAGTCAAGACAAATACAAAAATTATTTTTTAACCACTACATTAGAACTTGTGGCCTTAGGAAGTGGTGAATTTAGCTGATTTTAAATTAACTATTAGACACAAAACCGTTCAAAGTAAGAATTTAATTTTTTATTATTACGCTTTTTAAACATAACTGAAGGGATTACAATTTTTTTATAAATATTTAACAAAAACCGATTGCACCATCTTAATCTAACAGGGTGTCGGTCCTGTAATCGTCAGATTATAATGGAGTCAACTGTGTTTAATACTGAAATGGATAACAAATCACATATTGTTACATGAATTAAAATTAATTACTCTAGTAGAGGTAGAAATATCTTTTAAAACAAGACGGCTAAATTAATTAAACATTTTTTCAAGTTTTTTAAAATTTTGTTTGGTTTTTAATTTCTTAATATATTATGAATAAAATTTAAAAAATATTCCTCTTGTATGTAGGGAGGTTTTCTGAAAATAGCTATCAAGAAAAAAGCAAAACAATATAAAATTTGTATTGCAGGAATTTAAGTTAAACCTTAACATTATTTCCTTTCTGATTTTTGTCTGTTTAAAAAAAGTCATGATAATACATACTAGTTATTCTCTTAATTTAATGCATTACTTTTCTTACCATGACATATCTCCTGAACTTGTAACTATTTGGTTGTCATCAAGAAACCGACAACATGACAAGTAACCTGTGTGTCCAGGTAATTCACGACTAACACGAACATTACCTTCTCTCGTTTTTAAACTGAAACATAAAAACATAGTTCTTACAAGTATAAGTTAAACATACATTATAGAAAGAGCTAGGTGATAGATTACAACTAACATTGTTATTATTTACATGAAACGGATTATGAACTTATTATTACATTAACATGTCCCGCGGGCTACATTGATCAATGTAATGTAGTGCTGTTATGGCCCGCCTGGCGATGCACATAGAAGAATTCACCGCCCGCCCTTTAAATGTATTTATTCAGGGTGAGGCTAGCTGTTGCCTGAGAACGTTGTATTGCTCGTCACTTGTTGTAGCAGTCTTGGTGTATTTCGTTTTCAGATACTGCTATATTTGTGTGAAGGGTATCTGTACTATGTGATAGTATTTCGTACTCAGCCTGGGGGGGTGCGCATGTTACTTACTGTACTTGACTTTATGTCGAGCGGGAGCTGTACCGTGTGAGCAGACTAAACATCACCTTTCTCAATGTTTTGAGTGCCTAAACATTATGGTATTTTTTGGGACAGACAGCACTTGTAAGGAGGGAAAATAGCGAACATGTAACTAATATACTCTCATTCACTAGTTTTCCGACCGGTCACATTTTTAGTTTGTTGTATTACTTTACAGTATTTAATATCATACAGAATTGTAATAAAGTAATGTGTTAGGATAGTCTGATTTTAAACATATTCACAATACATTCTTTGCTTATATAATAAAAACTGAACAAAAGTTATTGTTATTTTATTTCGTAAGCTGGCCTGTGTCATTACTAAAAACTAAAGCTTCTAGCAATGACTGCATCAAATATTGTACTATTTACAATATTTACATCGCCATACGTTTTACGCATGCTGTGATGTAGCATTCTCAGTGGTATCTCTGAGACTGAAGTGGCAATACAACCTCTCAGCTATATAGTCAAGATTCATGAAACCAGTTCTGCAAGGGAGGGACGACAACACCAACAGCATGACCCAACCTGAATCAACATGGTGACACACCTCAAATCAATTGATTGATGGTGTCCGTCTTCTTTTAATATGGTCAAGATTGGTTCCATGCTTTTGAAATTCTTAAGCTGAATTGCACAAGAAGGAATTTATATATTCAAGAATGATAACAATTTAAATAAAGACGACATCTTATGAATTCCAAAGGCATCGGAACCAATTTTGAACAAGATGGATGCCAACAATCACTTGATTGGAGGGGTGTTGCAATGTTGGTTCAGGACAGGCCACGTGGTTGGTTTTACTCCTCCTCTGCAGAACTGGTTTGACGAACTAGATTCTATATTTTCCGGTTATTTGACGAGTTTTGACTATATAGCCAAGAAGTTGTATTGCCACTTCAGTTTCAGAGATACCACTGAGGATGTCACATCATAGCATGGGCGAAACGTTTCGCAATGTAAGTATTGTAAATAAAAACTTGAGGTAGTTACCGGAAGCTTTAGTTTTTAGTTAATAGTTATTGTTTATGCAGTACTGCACTATAAATCATAGAAAAATTCATTAATCGAGTTTTTACTATCATTCCCTTACTATCCAACATCATCACAGCCAGTTTATGTCAGATAAGAAAGGCTCAACTGTAATACCCAACATTAAAACCTGATCAAACTGTTATGTAACACAAACAGGTTGTATAAAATTGCTCTTGAAATATTAACAACCTACCAATTATGATATAATTTTTTTTTTTATTCAAGACCGAAATATGATTGAATTTAACCCTTTTAGTGCCGCACGACACGCTCCGTGTCGATGCATTTCTGTACTAAAAATGCCGTCGACACGGAGCGTGTCGATCCGTATTTAATTTATTATAGTACTATCTTACTGTATTAACTGGTTAGTAACGATGCAAACAGCTTCTAAAGGCATTGAAGTACTTGTTTCGATCGATGTTTCGATGTACTCTTCAATATATCGATGTTTCATTAGTTTACAAAGTTGCGCTATTTGTTTGTTTACATTGTACCGATCGGAGTTTGCGTGTGTTTTCAAATCAAAGTTTTAATCATTTTTATTGTAAAATGGATAGAAATAAAGTAAACTGTGATGATTCTAGTTTATTGAGGAATCTTTTAGATGACGTTACAAGTGGTGAAGAGTATCTGAATTGAATATCTGAATTGAACAATCAATATGGTATGTAATGATTTATTTTCTATATTATTCTTTATTATTACCATGGTTACAACATATTTTAGGTATAGAATAGGCTCCAAATATAGTAATTTACTTCTTGTAACTTTGTTTTTTTATAAGAATACAGAGATTACATTTTTTTCATAACTTATATGTTTTTGCCGTAAATTATCGTATTGTAAAATATTTTTATTTTGCAAAATATTGGGAATTGTTTGCATGAAAGTAATATTTGGTATACTGGTTTTGTTCAGTTTTAGATGCACTATAAGACAGTATTACTGGAAAAAATAAAAAAAAATACTGAAATATACATTTATGGACTCAAAGTCAAATTTTTGATTTTTATTTTTATCTTTTATACATTTTTTTTAGTTTATAAATACTTAGAAGACAATATTTTAAAATAATTTACAATCAAAAGGTGCAATAGTAATCATAAAATAAAACAAAACTTATTTCAAAGGTTTATGACTAAAAATAAATTTAATATGATTTTTTTTGTAAACCCTTACATTTTTGCTCAGAATTGCTTGGCACTTTTCAGCATAGAGGCCGTTCAAGGTCACGGCACTAAAAGGGTTAAGAAGAAAATAATAAAACATAACAATAGTTTTAAATGCTAACTACATTATATATCTTCCTGCATTTCTTTTATGCACACTTTTTTGCCAGCAAAAAAACAATCCATATGTTAAGATAATACCTAGTCATTTTTCTATAAATGACTAAGGAAGATTGTATATCACTGTCCTTATTATGACTTAATCTATTGTACCTTTAGAATTAATAGGGCCAGTCTACATCTAATTTAGGCTGATCTGACTGTAAAAAAACATTTTAATAGATTTTGTGTATTATGTGTGAGCGTAATCTTGGTTTAATGTCTTTTAATTTATTAGTTAATAACTGTCACAATTATAGATACAATTTTTAATATGCACCGAGGACATTAGTACTAGCTTTGCTACAAAATAAAACAGGCAAATATAGGGTAAAAATTTGTTTTAGAAAATAGGTATGTCTGATAACGCATGTCATGTATGACGCTTATTACTGATAACACGTCATGTAAGATACTCATGTTTGGTAACACATTGTAAATTCAAATGTATTAACAACTTCCTTTAAAAAATTATCAACACCCTTCTCTGTTAAACCATTTGTTACAAATAAGAAATTGTATTAACAAAGAAAGACGGGATAAGGAATGAGAAATTGAGAAGGAGCATTGTTGATGATAGTTTGAGAGAAAGGGTAAAGAAGATGAGATTAAGGTGGTTTGGCCATGTAAAAAGAATGGAGGAGGATAGACTACCTAGGAAAATGGAAGAACTTATTTTAATTGGAAGAAAGTCAAGAGGGAGACCAAGAAGACGTTGGGCCATTGATATGAAAAGACAGAACTAGAAGAAGAGAGTTGGAAAGATCGTCCCCGTTGAAGAGGCTTAGTGAAAATCCAGAACCAGCAGTAGCTGGACGGAAGAGAATATGTATGTATGTATTAACAAAATTATTGATCTTTTGTTTTTTTCTACCCGTGCCTTTAAATTCAATCTACATAGAAGAAATATCACATTTATATTATTGATATAAAAAGCTTCTTTAAGTAAATGTTACTTTATTTATTTATTCAACTTTGGATACAGTAACAACTAACTATGCAAAAGACTTGATAATCTTGTTTACCTAAAGAAAAATTGGACTTTTCATAACCATACAGTATAAAAAAAGTAAAAGGTCAAAGCTGTACCGGCAAAGACCTAGGAGAGCCATGAAAACTTATTACTGCCTTAAACGTGATGATGGAAGGTCTGGCCTGAGATTGTTTACCTCTTATACACTATCTAAACTCAACTCAATGGGATTGATTACCGATAGTAATAATATGCTGATTAATTTACTGGTAAAATATGAAAACAAATGTTCACTAAATAAAAATGATCTGATGAGTACAAACAACATTGTTGGCATAAAGCTCAATCATATGATGATAGTATTGTTTTATGCCAACCATCCAAGTATATTTACACTATTCTGTTAGTTACCAACGCTAGTTTAGCTTAGTGTCACTTAATTGTTTTAAATTAGCTTCTGATGAGTGATTTATTGTTACCCCTGTGATACCCTTACTGGTAATGACAAACATACTATATTGCGATTGTGATTATCTATACATGAATACAATTTGTTGCAAAAATAAACACAGATTTTTTCAGACGAAATCAGGAACAGGAAGCTGTAAATTATATTTACATTTTGAATTCAATCATAAGTTGATTTATGTTTATTAATGTGATAGAATCGAATAGGGAAGCTCTATGTTGCTAAAGAAATAATAAAAACTATGAACTCAAATCCAAAATTGACAAATAGTGTTGTAAAAATTTTCTCCAGTACCAAGGTGCTTAAAAGTATTGGAACCCAGAAATGTGATGTTACTTGATGAACAAGACCAGTGTATATCATTCCCTATATCCACAAATGATACAAACCAATTGTTTAATGTTGGAACTAGGTCCACTTTTGTTGACGTAATGTTACATGAACCAACAGACACAACTGGATTTGGTAATGACAGACATTGACTCTTCATGTAACTTGTTTGAAGATCTGTTGGGAGGACTATTGACCTTCAAGTCACACAATGTTAAGCTAAGGAATCAGTTACCAGTCTTTGTGCAACAACCAGACGAAAGTTAACTGCATCGTTGATCATCAACAATCCCACATTACTTGAAAACCAAGAAAAACTTAATTTTACAGATTCACCCATTAATAGTTGCAATAAAGGTTCCAGCCCCTTAGTTACCCATAATCCTTCAACCTCCATTCAAAAACACATCTCTCCTCATCCATCCGATTAAATATACATTGCTTTTGTCTTTGACTGCTTGACTTTATTGTTTCATTCTTCATGTGTAATAAGATGTAAGGTAATTTTGATTTAGTGCAAACACTCTATTTTGACATTGTCCATGCTTGTACTGGCCTTATGATAAATAAATATTTGAATTTGAAGAAGCTATTTGAAAATTCTTCTACCTCTCCCAGTTACTGATCTTCAATATCATATTTTATGCGTAATTATAGCTATTTGAACTATTTACTAAGCAATTGAAAATTAATAAAATTAAAAAAAATTTCTGGACCCAATGGAATAACAAAAAATGTATATATATATATATATATATATATATATATATATATATATATATATATATTCATTCCATATATATATATGAATGGATTCAACTCTTTTTATTGATCTAAGAATATCAAAATCACAATGAAATAATAATTTGTAAAAAGTAAAAATACTATTAGAAATTGTCTTTTAGAATGAATAAGCAATCACGTTACCTGTATATAGAGCAGATGTTATCGAGTCCACCACAAGCAACGTAGCTTCCGGATGGCGCATAGGCACAAGTCATCACCCAACTCGAACGTAAAGGAATTGCGTGTACTTTGTTAGTTGTATAACTATCCCAAACTATAAGTTTACCATCTTGAGAAGCAGACACTAGATTCCTGGAACAATATTGAAAATAGAACATAACTTTCGGTGTTCTTAATTTCTCTGATTGAAAACTTGATAATCTTAGTCCCTAATATACTCAAAAACAACCAAACATGACTTTCCTACTGAAGTTTTGTAAAATGTATATACTATAGTAGAGATAAAAAATGGTTAAATATAAATTAAAAACTAAATAGGTAAGGTAGAACAGAATGTCATATAGTTTTACAAACAAAACGTGTAGACTTTGTATTCTGCTTGAACATACAACAATACTTATTTTATACTCCATTTCTAACATCAACTAAACCAAGAATCGTCTTAACCATGTTGGTAAATGTAATATTTATATTTTTAAAGAACTATGGTTAATTCATTTCAAAATTTAAATAAATAGATCAAGTGCCAGGAAAAATATTATTAAGTCTGTTGCGATTACAGTTTTAGAATTATATTTCACAATATAACGTGGCACTGTCCTCTCTCCCTTTCACCTCATCACATCCTCCATTGTGGAATTCTGACCATTAGTAGTGTTTGTAGTGTAGATGGGTCAATATCAGTTTTATGTATCTGAAGGAGAAATGGTTGAGTAAACGTCAATCTTATGTGTTTATAGGGTGGTTGAGTGAGCCAGTTATATGTTTTTGCAGGGGGTTGGATCCAAGGTTCCTATATAACGGATTGCCTCATTCTCATATGGTCTATATAAGCCGAGTTGTGACTTCAGAAGGAGACCTCTAACAAGAGAGTAAGTTTATTACTTACTCTGTGCCTCCAACACAGCTTGCTGAACAATTGAAACTACACATACTAAAAACCATTACTGTGTTGTTTTCAAGTGTATTTTAGAATTATTTATATTTTTGGTGTTTTAAAATTAATTTAAGGCAGCAAATTATCTTTTTTTGTGTGTTGCTTACTTAGTAACTACTAAATAATATCAATATTAAAATCAGTCATAGTCATATGAATTCACAATTCAAAACAAAACCATATTCAAAGTTAAACAACGCAGACTGAAGTGTCATCAAGAGTACAAATATCAGATGTTTTACATTGTTGTGGTTTGTTTTGTTTACAGCAGTAAAGTTATAAAACGCAGCAGAGATCTCACTTTGACGTAAATGCTACTTGTGCGATACAGATGCGTAATTGTACGAGCAACCTCTTGGGTTAGGTCTACGTTTGTTATCACGAGGTAATTGGTATAAATGTGCACTTACATTATGGTCATCACCATAGTACTATATGGGAGGGTCCTAACATTACGTATCTATGAGAACGTAAGAGGGTGGTCCTTACCTGGGTTGAGAGGGACTCACTAACAAGCTATGGTCAAAATTCTATTTTTTTATTATCGACATTATTTGTTTAGTTCTTTTAATAATTTTTAGTTAAACATATATTTTTACTAGTGACTGAATTATTAGTTACTGTTCTAAAATTATTATAATTAAAACTTAAATTATAAATAAAAATTATAAAAAATAACGCATTCATAATTATTATAGGTTTATACATTTGAGGAACCACTTTTAAATACCACCTTTTCTGAAGTAATAATGTTATATTTGTTCACAACGAAATATACAACAACTGTTTTTATGTACTGAACAGTACATTTTTGATGGAAATTGGAATATTTTCATACTCTAAAAATACCTAGTGAAATAAACAATAATAATATTTACATATTGCACATACACACGGAACACTTAACACATGAAAAGGATTAGTATGACATATCGACAGACAGTCAAAAATTGTTGTCATTAAGAAGATATAAGATGAACGATGAACTCTTCGAATAACAACTATAAAAATATTTGTAATAACATTTTACTCAGTTAAGACAACGTAGAAGTGACGCTAAAGAGGACAAGATACCTGGAATCAGAGCCCCAGTGCATAGCGTATATCTTCGCCAGGTGGCCCCGAAGTGTTCTCCTCGTCCGCATTTGTATCCTTCCGATAGGCTCCATGTTGCTGGTAGCCTGCACCAGGCTAGTGTCACAAGCTGCTTTTCTGGCATCCTTGAAACACGAAAAATAATAAAACCATTTAGTTTTAAGCATATTAAGTCTTGGTAAAATAAATTTTTCTGTATTAATGTTCTGTCAGCACACATAATTTCCAAAATTTATAATCCTTGCAACTTATATCCACAGACCAGGAGGGAAACTTTATGAATACTTTACATAAACAAAAGTAAAATTTGTTATTTTACCAGATTAGAGTACAGCTTGTAGGCTTATAACAATACCTAAGTAACCACGAATATATTCATACTAAGCAGTAATCGATACAAACATTTCTTCTTGTAATGAACAGACCACCAGGTACAAATTTGACTAAACCCTGAATCTCTCACCGTTATTCTTTTCCTGTATCTCTCCATGTTTACAAAGATCATAATGATCCTAAATTGTAACCACAAATATATTCATACTAAGCAGTAATCGATACAAACATTTCTTCTTGTAATGAACAGACCACCAGGTACAAATTTGACTAAACCCTGAATCTCTCACCGTTATTCTTTTCCTGTATCTCTCCATGTTTACAAAGATCATAATGATCCTAAATTGTAAACGTGAAATATTTTTGGTTCAACAAAAGGCTTTTTTTATGTAAATGTTATATTTTACCATTAAAAACCTACTGATTATGCAAAATACATCAAAGTCCAGCTAAATAAAGTCATAGGAGTCACTGAACTCTTTATGGAAACTATCTTGCCTTGGCTCGTGGTGTTTAAAACATAGCTCTGAGTGCTCCACAATTTCCTCTTACACAAGATTTTCTGTATAATAAAAGGCTGATTAAAATCTCAAAAATCTTCCCTCTGTTTCTCAGTGAAATGAGACACCTTTCTTGACTTGAATCTCTTACTGGGAATGTATGACGGGAATCTATTATATCAGTGAGCCTCTGATACCATATTGTGTAGATGGATTGAACCTTCCCTGTGCGGAACAGAGACTAATGAGTTGTTTCTGAACTGACATAGGAAGATGTAACTAATGGAAATATAAAAAAAAGAGTAACACAATATCTGTCATTTAAGAGACTCTGGAGATGATATCTGAATGATGAATCACATAGTTGCAGATTGCCATCTGCGATTGTTTTTGTAGGGATTAGCAGATTCACAAAGTCAACAAGGCTGATAAGACTGGGTTTAGCGTTGTGATAGAGCTAAAAAAAAACCTTTTAACAATTGTACAGGTAGATATGGGGGTGACCTATTTACACCAGTACGTATGTAAATGTTCCTTTGGTAATGTATTTTATAAAGGAGTCTTCACTGATGACAATTACAATTAGTGTATGCTTGACATAATTTTAGAGTGGTTTAAGTAGATTACAAAGTAGAACTAGTAACATTACTGAAGGTACAAACAGAGCAAGAGAGTAGATGTGTAGCACATAGTGAGGAGATCACCTGCGATGCTAGTAAAGCTAGACTTCTAGAATGTGATGTGTTTTCATCTTCAAAGTTCGTTATACTGTAGTTTTGTTTGCTATGATAGGTAACCTGAATGAAGATAGTGACAAAATGTCTGCGGTGACTAAGTGGTGGATGATTGGTAATCTGTATACTAGGCGATTTTCCATGCGTGAAATAAACACATGTTGGTTGTGATGTTGCTTGTGGGATAGTAGGATTATTCCACAGGTACATTCTGGACGGCAATAATAAGTTCATTTTACTATTGACCATAGCAGACAACTTGAACATAAACACGAACAGTTTATGTTCAATAATAATAGCAGTACTACTTTGGGATCCCCGGCAAAATAATATCACTTATAAAGGAAATGTATACAAATTACCACTGTAGGGTAATCCATAATGGTAACTTAAGTGATCCTCTGGAGGTGAAGTTAGGAGTTAGACAGGGTTGCGTTTTATCACCAACTCTCTTCATGATCGTGCTGAACCAGGTTTTGCAAAATATAGTAGAGAAAGGAGCTAGAGGTATATCTTGGAATTTCCTACAGAGGCTTGAAGAATTGGCTTTTGCCGATGATATTTGTTTCTTGTCCCATAGATTTGATGACATGGTAGGAAAGTTGCAAGATTTGAAAAATGAAAGATCTACAGGTTTAAAAGTAAATGTTAAGAAAACTAAATCAATTAGGATACATGTAGCAAACAACGACAGATTCAAAATAGCGGATGAAGACATTGAAGAAGTGGACAGTTTTACATATCTAGGAAGTGTATTAACAAGAGCTGGCGGAACTGATGAAGATGTTATATCAAGAATTAGAAAAGCAAATGCTGCATTCATACAGATTTATCCAGTGTGGAAGGCTAGAGACATTTCAACTAGAACCAAGTTAAAGATATTCAATAGTAATGTTAAGTCTGTGCTGTTATATGGGTGTGAGACTTGGAAGGTATCTTCATCCCTAACACAAAAACTTCAAGTCTTCATTAACCGGTGTTTGAGGAAAATACTAAAAATTTACTGGCCCGATGTTATCTCAAACAGAGAGCTGTGGAATACTACAAATGAAGAACCTGTAGATTTGCAGATCAAAAAACGAAAGTGGCGGTGGATTGGGCACACACTACGTAAAAATCAAGATGCAGTGCAGAAACAGGCTTTGAGTTGGAATCCCCACAGGCAGAGAAAGACGAGGAAGACCAAAAATGACCTGGAGAAGAACAGTAGACGAAGAAATAAAAGCCGCAGGGAAAAGCTGGAGAGAAGTGAGAGCGTTGGCTGCAAACCGAGTCTGATGGCGTTGTTTCATAGAGGCCCTATGCTCCGTGCAAGAGTGAAAGGAAATAAATAAAAAAATAAAATTTTCGGGTAGTTTGAGTAAAGCCTCCTGGACCAGGAGAAGTGGTATGGTATGGGGAGAGGGTTTGAGTGGGCCAATCACAGCGTAGCATCCTGATAGACCGGAAGGTAGGCATCCATCTAAAATGAAAATAGTTTCATTTTGAAAAGCATCGATGTAAACATCCAGGAGGGCATCGCAGAAGACCTCCACCACGACTTACTTGTTGTGTTCCACCTCATAAGTTACAATGTGTTTGATTTATATGGAGAGAAATACCAAATCCAAAAATGTAAATTTTCAATTACTGAAAAATGTAAATTGTCTACCTTGAGAAGCAAGAGGAAAATCACATTTAAATTGTCCTGTCAAACAGTGTATATCTTACCCCTGCCATGCTATGTCACTTGAAATTAAAAAAAGTCAATCCATCTATTTTGCAGTGTGGGTTCGTTTATTTTCTTCACATGGATTGTTAAAGTGATTTTCACAAATGGTATTGCACTATTGTCATTTTATAAATTTTGAAATAAAATAATACATTTGTAATTATTTATTTCATTACCACTGTGTGTGTGTGTGTGAGTGGATGGGTCAACAGCACTTTAGTGTATGGGTGGGAAGTAAAATTAATTTCTTTGTTTGTAAGCTTTTGTAAAAAGCATTGTGAATAAATTTTAGTTGATTTGACAAAACTGTTTCTTCTTGTTGGTGAGCAGACTACCATTTTTACATGCCTGTTTTCAGGGGGGTTTCACATACTGTGACATTCCCTTACCCTGCTGGCATTAGAATAGAAAAAAATTACAATCCATTCATTTATTGAATACGATGACTAGCTTAATACTTCCCAAGACCTATTAATAAAGTGGGTTATCATAAAATGTGTTGTGCGCCTACCATGCTATTTCATTTGAAAAAATAATAATAATAATCAGTTTATTTTGAATGGATGATCAGTTTACTTTAGAACATAGCTCGTCACAAAGCTGCTTGCTGTCGTCGTGCGCGTCATGTTCCTTCCGGGTAATCGGAGATCGCCCACGATTTACTACGACCGAAGCACGGTGGGTCAGACTACCTCTCTACAGATAACTCGATTTTCCGGACGCTTCCTCATTTCCTTGGCAATAGTAGGTGAGTCATTATCTCTTTGGCGGAGAGCTTGTGATATTTTTAGACCACATGGGTCATAAAATACGTTTTACGAATTGATGACAACATAAGAGGATATATAGCTAGAAAGTCTCACAGTTCAGGTAGGTTTGTCGAATTTCTACGGTAATGGTTGCTTTATAGGATTTTGAATGTTAGGATTTACTTAACTAAACCGACACGTATTAATGATAATACATCAGCGTACGGTAGTAACAGAACAAGGGCACGACAGAAGTGGGCTACATGGACACTCCCACGCCAAGTACAGAGCATGCATTAATACAATGACGCAAACATCCTTCTGACCCTGCCTCATAACCATCTTCGTCAATCCTAAGTACAGTATAAACAAAAACCAACAATAGTTCTCAAGTTATAAAACCAGAGTAATAAACTTTTAACAAGAAAGACACTAATTGTAGCTTAAAACAGAACAATCCAAATTTGTTTTTACCGTAACAATTATTACCGAATACATCTGATACCATTCAAACCACTGAATTGGTTAAGGTTAGTGAAAAAACAAATAACATGTGTACAAGAGAAAAATGTTCTGTAACAAATTATTGTAGAGATAAGAATGGTTGTTCGGTGGCAAGACAAGAGTTTGAAAAGTGATATCAAACCTTATCAGTACCGTAATTACATAATGGATTGACAGGCCTGGTCGAGCCGCCGGGTGTCAAGTGTGGGGAGGGGGTACGGCAAGGCTTCCCCTCCAATATGGCCGCCAGTTATTGATCCGTCCGTCCCGTCGCCCGGCCCTGTCCGCTACTACATCTCTCCTGACCTGACGAAACGAAACGGAAAGTGTTCAACTACATCAGACTTCATCGTGATGGTATATCACAAAAGTCTGTGATTAGAACTGACCAGGCACCGTGGCCTACTGATAACACACTTGGCACAAGCACGGGTATCGAACTCCCACTACGACACAATCATTGCGGGTGTTGTCAACGGTCTACCTATTACGAGAGGGTACTTTATCCTGCACGTTCACTCTCTTTCAGAGAAGGTTTGGGTGTGGAGACTCTCCAAATGCTTAATGTATTGATAAAGAAAAAACAAAACTATTGATAGAATATCAGTATAGGAAAAGTGGACTACCAAATTGACATTATTTTTAAGGATTTGTAATGAAGGCAAAAGACAGTGCACACTCGGTTTTCAAAATAGTGCAGCAAACCCCAAACTTTTAGGAGGAACAAAAAAATATGTATTTTCATCTAGCAAATAGTTTTCCTCTCATTAATAAGAATTTCCTCCATGTTTTCAAAGAATAATTTATTTTTGTTATGGGTGTAAATAAATTTATTTCTCTTCTTCTTAACCTGAGAAATGTTGTTATTATTTCTAAAAAAATAGTGCTCAACAGCTACTTTACGAAATGATATACTTCCAACATGAAATCTTCAAAGTCAATGTATGAAAATTTGTAATTGGAAGCAGGACACATACTAACTGGGTAATGTGTCAAACAGACAAAATCAATGCTGTATGTAAATTTCTTGTACAAAATTCGTAACAACACTGATTTGTTTCAAGTTTTGATTATCCATTCTAATGCAAATATACAAATGTAAATAGTTCAATTAAGTTATAGGGAGGTGTTAGAATATTTTCGACCGAAATGTCAGCCAGCAACTATGTACCTCTATTATTATTAACACCAGAGCCTGTTTGGGCTGCTGTCATTATGAAATAAAAAGAGCCCAAGAACAGAACCTTGCAGTACACCCTAGACAATAAGTTCCAACTTGTTGTCTAGCAATAATATTTGTGATTAACACACACTGAAATCTACACTGGAGATAACTTCTCTGTCTCATTTAGTTGTTCTAACAATGAACCATAACAAGACCTTATCGAAATAGATCTTTGACATAAAACATCTGGATGGTTAACTATTTACAATCTTACAGTAACAGTTGGTAACAAGACCTTATCGAAATAGATCTTTGACATAAAACATCTGTATGGTTAACTATTTACAATCTTACAGTAGCAGTTGGTAACATAGGCACTTATTGTTTTTCATGTATTCAGGAGTGTGGACCATACTTCATTTCAACAGTGACCAGTGGCGTATATATGGGGGGGGCCGAGAGGGCCTCGGCCCCCCCCCGAAATATACAAAAATAAATATTTGTTTATCCATAAATACAAAAAATTTTCATCACATTTTTATTTGTTATTCATCGCGCATACCAGCTGCTATCGTGCTAACATTTTTCAAGCTTAAGAAGATTGAAGACTTACTTACGCAACACCACTTCAGAAAGCAGACTTAATGGGCTAGCCCTACTTTCCATCCTTACATCCATCCTACTTAGACATTAACATAAGTGATGAAGATGTTATTGCTAAATTTTCAAGCGTAAAAAGAAATGTTGACTTTGTTTTGTAGGATTTACAGTAGTCAAAAGTGTAAATATGTTATGATTTTGTTCAGAGCTGACATAATATTTAATATTACAAAATGTAAGTAAAATTTCTTTAATGTGCTATTGTTTTTATTTATTTTTTAGTCTTATTCTGATTTCTTTTTCCCTAAATAAATATAAAAATAAAAAGATATAAATATAACTTTAAAAATAGTTAGGGCCTATAACTCATATCATGGGCGGGGATTGATATGTTTGAAAACTAAAACAATAAACTCATCTTGGATCTTAATTTATTTTACAAACTGGAAGCTAGTCTGAATGTATTAATATTTCTAAACATATACAATGATATCTGTGTAATTGTGTACATTATAAACACATATCATTTTAACTTAAAACATAATATTATCCCAATTTTGTAGGAGCTAGAATAGCGTAAAATGACATCTCCATGAGTTTACTTTTTGAAAAATTTCCCGGGGGGTTACCGGTAATGTGTCTTGGTAATACTTGCTTAACCAAGATAGGCCCCCCCCGAAAAAAATTTGTATATACGCCACTGACAGTGACAATATTGTTTGATGAAAACTAATAATTATTCTTGTTATTATTTTATACAACTAAATTATTTGGCATGTATCTTATGACAATTTCTGTAAACGCTAAAAAAGCTAAACTATTATTAAAATAAGTACAAAGATATTGAATTATTAGAAATTGAGATCATATGATTAAGATACTGAACATTTATTGATTTACAAGACGTGTGCAAAATTTTACTTGAAAAAAAAAGGATTAAGACTGTTTTATTAAGCGTTTGGAAAACCAGTGAAATAGAAGCCATGAACTTTACCCGGAATATAATTGACATGTTACTCTCCCAACATTTATTTATACATATTAAGCTTTTACCGTAGCTTTTTACCAAACTATGATAATATGTTATACCATGACAATATGTGCTAGTAAAGACTGTAAATAAAATAATATGAAAAATTTATTTAACATTTTTTAAAGAGGAAAGGTAGGAAACACGAGTTTTCCTTGAAATGTGGTCCTTACATCTTTTTTTATTTGTTATTATTGTATTGTTTTGTTGCATTATTTTATAAGAGGTTTTTATCATCAGCCACAGTCAATCCAATCAAATAGTTATCTACAGCTGTTCATTTTACAAAGAACTATTGTTTTTCTGTTGCAAATTTTTGATGGTACAGATAGACTTCTAATTGACAAATAGATTAATAGAAAGTAATGTTAAATGACTTAATAAACTGGAAAATATGATTTATAATTAATAATTTTATATTCGATTTCTTCTTTAACTAACGGTAAATATATAATATTACAAATTATAGATAACTGTATTATACACTGTTATTTTATAATAGATAAAAAGGCACATTCAATTTCATTATTTTAGTCTATGAAGATTCGTACTATATTTTACTAAAAGAGTCAAATCTAATTTCATGATTTTTATATGGAACATGTTCAACTAATTTTTATTTACTTTGTGTTTTGTAATTATATATACGATCTTTAAGTCTAGTACTTATAGGCCTAGAGGTTAGGCCAATATATGTTTTATTACATTCACAATCAATTTTATTTACTATGTTTTTTAGATTCTTGAATTTCGTGCTAAGGTTTTGATTTTCATTAATAACTGCATAGATTAATTTTTGAATTAAAAGCAGTATAAATATTGAATTTTGAGTTGTTTTTCCTATTTTTTTCTGGACCCTCTGTTATATATTATAGAACTGTAATTGTGGTTAGAGGCTTGATATTTTCATTATTGTTTTTTCTAGGTTGTCTTTTATTTTTTAATTTCACCTTTTCAATTATTTTTCTAGGATAGTTATTATTTACTAAACATTTTTAGTATCTTGCCACTTTTTTTGACAAAAGAGATCTTGCTTTGCGTTTATTTTGTCTTCATCTTTTGTTATAAGTTATTTATTTTTTTAAATAAACCTTGAACCATTTCCATTTTTACAAGTTGAAGGTATTTTGAAAAAATAATTCATATACTGCCCACCAAACGTTTTTCATTGTATCATTATGTAATAAAATCATTTTCAGATGATTTTATAACTGATTCATTATTCATTGTATCTAGAGAAGGAATTTGTCCAATTTTCAATGTCAAATGTAAATTTTATAGTTAGTCTCAAATTGTTTATATTTTAAAAATTTGTTTTGTGTATCAGTTTGATTTTCCCATATGCAAAAAATGTCATCAACATCTAAGCCACATTTTATTGTTTGGGATTCCAATTAGCAAATGCAATTTTCCAAAATATTCCATAAAAAATGTTACTTAGTATTGGACTTAATACTCGTCCCATAGGTAAACGTGAAATTTGGCTGTAAAAATTTTGTCTTCATGTTGTTACAAAGCAGTTGTTACAAAAATGTTACAAAGCAGTTGTTTGTAACATATTTAGCCAGAATTTCTAATATACAACAAACAGATGATTTTGTTCTTTTTTTTAATGTGTCATCTTGTTATAATAAATTCTTTGTTAATTCTAAAACTTCTGAAACAGGTAAATTAGTAAATAAATTGGTTATATCATAGCTGACTAGAATATTTTGACAATAAATATGCATTTTATTTATTTCCTCCTTCTGAGTTTTTAAAATAATAAGTAGAATTTCCGAATAAGGAATTTAGGACAGGTAAAAAAATGTTGATAATAATTTATATGTGGGGGAATCAATAGAAGTTACTTTGGGTCTCAAGAGATTCTTTGTGTAGTTTTGGAAGTCCATTAAGATTTAAGTGGTTTAGAATATTAGTTTTATTATAATAGGGCTATGAGATTATAAACATAAAGACACTTTATACAAGGAGTTTTCTTGGACTGCAGTACATACATGATCAGCTCCTTGAAAATAAATATATATTACTTTATTATGAAATCGAAATCATTATGTAACAACTTTGATATGATTACTTTTAAACAAGGATGGCTTTTATAAAAGTAAAATTTTTAATTATAATATGCTAAGCAGCAAAAATTGAGACCAAATGGTGGTTTTATTTTATAAGAATTGGAAACATATAAATTGAAATTCACAAATGAATTTGCAGTGAAAAAAGTAAGGCTAATTATAATAACTAATTACAGTTTATTACTGCCTGATACTTGCTTCTTATTTTCTTCCATTATTTTCTTTCTTATTGTCCTCTTTCATCAGTTAAACCACCTTAATTCTGCTGTTTGGGGTTTGTTATAGACTAAAAAACATGTATACGGACCAAATGAAAGTTGTGCTTCTAGTCTACAATAATTATGTATTCACTTTATGCTATCAAATAATACAATTCTATTAATTGGGTGTAAACATATTATATAAAATAAATAAATCTAATTTCAAGACACAAGAATAATTGAAGTTGCATAAATTAGTTTGCTGTTAAGAAACATGGAAGATTCAATACCAATATTGATATGGTGACTCAGTGGCTAAGGTTTAGATCTGCGGAGTGCAAGGTCCAACGTTTTAGTCCCCTACTGAGCTAACGGTCAGTATTTCTTTTGTTGAATAACGCTCACGCAAAGACCTCTATGGTTAAGTTTTATTACAGAAAGAAAGAAAAAAACTTATCTTAGATGTGAATTGGTTATAATATAAGTAATGAAGAACTGATTAAGACCTATCTTCATTACAAGTTATGCTTGAATTAAAATTTAATTAAATAGAGCCATAATTCATCAATAATCAGTTACATTACATTATTGACTTCTATTTTTTTAATTTTTTATTTATTCATAAGATGCAGATCGTCAAGATATGGGCGAATATGGATTTCAAATGAGTGTGATGAGTGTAGATGAGCGAATGTAGTCATTGTTACAAACTAAGGCCGGCTATTCCTTAGAAAGTGTCATTATTAATAGCCCAATATAACAAATGAACAGCAGTTGTTATCAGCTGATCCTTCTCAAAATGTGTTATGACTCTGATTGGGATCGAACTGAGAACCTTTAGCTTATGAAGCTGGGATTGAACCAACTCCGCTACCGACCAATTACTTCAACTTTACTTTACATTACTTTATTATATTCAAGTACTTACTCGAATGGCGTTTTTTAATGTCTCAGCTTCCTGTCGTAAACTATCCAACTCATTCATACTTGCTCAGGCGATCTGGAAACCGACAGGAGCTGAAACAAAAATAAGTCGCACGTTAAACATATAATACACTGATACAAGATCTAAACATAACACTTTATTATGATTTTTTTTAAGTCTGATCTTCGTTCATGTCCAGAGCTACGACATTGAATGATAGATTCCTTTTTATATTTTCATACAACTGATCAATTTATTCTATTGAAACAACAAATATTATTTTCTTAAAGAGGATTTAGATTTAAAAATGTCTCTGTGAAATAATAACTACTTATCAGATGAAATTCATTTGTTACTTCTATAAATGTTTAGAAAATACTATTTAAGTTGAGTTAAAAAAACAAACAATTAAGTTATTCTTACGTAATAAATGAATACATAGCGAGATATTTAAATTTATTATTACTTTGTAAAAAACACTGACTTAAATCAACATGAACAAATTGTTTCCTTGTTTCCAAACGGTTTTTGAAGAGACGTTGACATGATGTTTTGGTACACGCTATGCCAAAAGGATCCCATAACTGAGGTTAGTATGAAGAACCTTTGGAGTCCAACATTTACATAGCCAACGATCAGGGACTATGACTTACTCTGGGTAAATAAGAACACAAATCATGACTAATACAGCAAGTGCATCTTGCAATGTACCTAATGTGAGAAAAGATTTGTGATGTTTAAGAATGATCTCTGACAAGTTCAACTTTCACAAGCCAGAGGTATTATGTTTGATCCCATTCTTGGATAACATTTTGGTTATTTCAGCACTCCATTTGTCACTAAGCTATTGATTATTGGTACCAGTACTTTCAAGAGTCAGTTTCAGTTACAAGGAGTATATTCCCATCATACTTGAGTGTTCACAACGATTGGTCGTTAAAACTTTAAAAAAGTAAAGTAGAACCTTCATTGTTTCATACATGTACTTCGAAACTGGCTATGGTGACATGGCAAGGCAAAATTGCCGTTCATAACAAGCTCTGCATCATTAAGCCAAACCCAAAGCAGATAAATGAAATAACCCTGTCAAAGTGAATAGCAGTTAAAATTTACCAATTGTTTTAACATTAAGTTAGTGCACCTTGTAAGTATAGTATTGTACATACTTTAGAACTATTTACTGAAACTTGACACCAATTCAGTAGTACATACGTTGTTAAAGTAATACATAGCTTGTGTTTAGTTTTGATCAATTTTAACCCATTGGCGACATAATTAATTAAAAACAAAAACTCACGTGGACAAGTACTTCGATAACAAGCAAAAAATGAGCAAAACTATTGCAGTGACTGGTGCTGTTGACTACACAGTCAACATTACATTAGGAGCATCCTACCGCTATTCTGTCATATCGCCACATCGTTCTCTAACGTGCGAACCTGAGGATTGTCGGACCATGTAGGCCCATCCCGTGGAAGGACGGTTCTAATGCAATTACCCCAGTCATCTCTTTGAGCCCCGACTGCAATTCGAACCCAGGCCCCGCCATCTCCCTGGCCACAGGAGTAGATGACTTATCTACTAAACTAATGAGCGTGATGCCTGGTAGAACTCATAGCGGGAGAATTTTGTACTGCGATTTTGAAGTATATGGCTGCAGTTCTCTTTGCCACTATTTCATCTCATAACAGGTAGTGCTCTCTAGTGAATATGTTGATTCTCTACAATTTAACTGATTGTTTGTTTATATTCACTACTTAAACAATTATAAACTCAAGACGAGCACTTCTAGGGAGTCGCAGCCAATGGGTTAAGCAATTCATAAAGAAAACACATACAAATTTCCAAATAAAATTCCTTACAGATAGTCAATTTAATAGATACTTTGACATTCCCTTATATAAAAAAAATCTACCTATTGAGGTTTTAATAAATAATAAGTAGACTGAAATTATAAGCACAATTAATATGTTAGTTGTTATGTCAATCTGATTTATCAAGATAATTATCAATACAGGTATCTAAGTTGATTATTTGTATAAATCAATGATATCACTTGTCCTGACATATTCTGGCCTTTGAGTACATTATAACCAGATCTGTTGTATGAAATAAAGACAATTGGATCATCCATTGTTGTACAAAATACAAGAAATTTGACACCCAGAACTATTTAGAACCATTGTTTAAATGTATAAATAGCTAATTTATTTAAAAGACCCATATAAAATAAATATTAAATTTATTAACAACTGGCGATTTAGCTTAATGACTAATATGGTGTACCAACAATTTCTTTAATACACTTTTCAGTATCGCTGAACCAACTATAACAAATCTGAGACTCAATGATGGCGCTCTCAGCGCAGCACAGTGTCATCACTTAAAGGGCAACAGTTCAAGGTTGAGATTTCAGATTTAATACATGTACTAACGTTTCACAAGATGTAGTCGTTTTCCGCTCAATAACGCTTCTAGTATTCACTGTCACAACAATAGTTGATTTGAATGAATTAGCATATATTAAAATTGAATCTGTTCTTATAAAATATGTATACAGAAATAACAATTATTAACATAAAATAATAGAAAGAAAACAAAAGGAGTCAAATCATCGAATATTGTTTAAGCCAAATACTTGAAATTTCCGTTGAAAATAACAAATTTAATTGCATATATGACGATAATATAATTCTAACTGAATATTATACAGGGCAAGTTAGTCTGAGTCATCCAGACATGTTTTTCTATAATCAAAACAGAAATTCGACACTTAAAATCTTATTAGGTATTGGGTGTGAACACTTTGGAAACTTTTTTTTATCATTTCACCCTAAGGGACGCTCTGTCAAAGGTATCATCAGCATTTCTTGGGAAAGCCTACACCTTGTGATAATCACTTTAAACATTATAGTTTGTTGATTGAAATACCACGAATCATCTTTATCAATCAATTTATCAGAAAATAGAGCATCTCAAGGATTGAAGATTTGCCGACTCTGCTTGTAACTTACTTCTAAGAACAACAGCGTGCTACTGTTTTTTATAACTTTTTTTTACTAACCCTTGTAGTGTCAACATCCTGTTATCCGGATGTCCAAAAACAATGAATAAAGTGCCAACAGCCTGTTAACAGGACGTCACAAACAAGTCATTAAAAAATTCAAAAAATACTTTTTATTGATTTAGGATTACCTTCTTAACATATACTTTTACATAAAAACCATGATTGTAGTATGTTCGTATAATATTTAGTTATACTTTTTATACAAAACATTCCAAAACCTGTCCAGAAACAGCTGTTTTGAACAACTTACAAATTGCCATAACATTTGTCAACAAATTACTGTGAAATTTCAACAGGATGTTAATAACTAAATCGTTTTTCTACAATAAAGTGGTTGAATATAGCCCACTTAATTTTTATCATGATCATAAGGATGAGAGAAAAAAGAAAAGACGAACTATTTTATTTCGTAAATTTATTTTCAATAAAAATAGCATGTACAGTGTAAAGCTATTTTTAATATGTTATTTTAATAGACTGGTTATTTATGTATAATTAAGGATAAAAATGATTAATTTTGTGTAATAAATATAACAGATATAAACTATTTAATGGAACATTGTACACGTTGATAGAAACCCTCTGGCAATGGCAAGAGCAACTATGAAAATTCCTCTGGCCCTAAAAGGGTTTTAATAAGAACGAAATTATATTTTTTAATACAGTTTAAGAGTACAGCATTGCCAGAATGTTTATGTAATAAGTACAAAGTACAGTTAACTAGCTTTCTCTAACTGCTCATGAATCAGTGCTGGGATTTTCTATTCTTTATGGGGGGGGGGAGGTCTGGCATTTACTTCAATCACAAGAGATAATTTTTTTGTTTAAGACCTTTCTCTTTTAAACATCATAAATAACTGCTTAATCTATAAGAAAAATAAATCAATTAATTAATTATTTCCACACTTGACCTTTATTTTGAAAAATCTGTATTTAAATGTACTGAACAGCTTTTTGGCAGTAAAATGTTGTTTCCTTTTAATTAAAAACACAAAGTTTTAGTTATTTTATTCTGACATTTTATTTTAGCACGAACCGAGTTAAAACTAGCATCATCAGCTAATTTTCTATCCTTTAAGTGATCTATTTTCTGTTTGAATGATTCCTTCACGATGCAATTCATGAAATTTTAATTAATAACTCATAAACTTAATGTGATGTTTATTATATACATATGTATATGATGTAACCCTTAGAGATATTAACGATACCCTTCCGTTAGCGTGAAATAACAACAAATTTTAGTTTAAAATGTAGGCCCCCTAAATCTTAACCAGATTTTATAAGTATCGAATTTCAATTTTATTTATTGACAAACATAATTGGACGCCTCTTCAACTTTTAATCAAGAATATCTACAACCCTTAAAAATAAGTAAACACCACAATTTATTGGTTAAACATTAAATAATTTAGGACCAATAGAACCTTATTTTATAATATATTTTAAGAGTAAAGAAATATATTTTGCTCAATAAATCGGAACAAACTGAGAGCTGAATGTGTGAACTAATGGGGAATAGTGTTTCTAAAACGGTTTTGGGCAACAAAATGTCCATCTCGCTATGATTATTATTACAGTTGATCCCTCACCTTGAACTCTGCCCTACTATGGATTTGGTTTGACTTTACACTGGGCTCATGATTCATAAAACAATAGTCTACCATTCAAATGTCAATCACATAAATTACATTTCTAAGAGAAAAATTATTGAATTAGGTGCATTACAATTGTTTGTTTTTAATACAACTAAGGTTGTGTGATACCTCTAACATATTGTATACCACACTATTCAGTATAACACATCTGACATTACTGTATATACTCACAAATTATATTCAGTGTAATACATCTAATGCTATTTTGTATAACATACTATCAAAATAGTTAACACACTTTTCAGTGTCATGTATCTGACGAATATTGTATAACACACTTTTCAGTGCGATAACTGTATGACGTTAATGTACATGTCATTATTTACTGTAATACCACAAATGGCATTATTGTATAGTCACACTTTTTAATATAATACCCTTTGACGACATTAATGTATATCACACTAATCAATTTAACACCACTAATGACAATTTTATATACCATGTTATTCAATGTGTTAAATCTTAAGACATTTGATAACTTATCACACTATTCAGTATAACACCTATTGCGACATTATTCGTGTAATACCTATAACGACATTATCGTATAGCACACTATTCAGTTTAACACCAATAACGACATTATCATATAGCATACTATTCAGTATATTACCTATAACGACATTATCATCGTAGAGCACACTATTCAGTGTAATACCTATAACGACATTATCGTATAGCACACTATTCAGTTTAACACCAATAACGACATTATCATATAGCATACTATTCAGTTTAATACCTATAACGACATTATCATATAGCATACTATTCAGTTTAATACCTATAACGACATTATCATATAGCATACTATTCAGTATATTACCTATAACGACATTATCATCGTAGAGCACACTATTCAGTGTAATACCTATGACGACATTAGCGTATGGCACACTATTCAGTTTAACACCTATAACGAAATTATCGTATAGCAAACTATTCAGTTTAATACCTATAACGACATTATCGTATAGCACACTATTCAGTGTAATACCTATGACGACATTATCGTATAGCACACTATTCAGTGTAATACCTATGACGACATTATCGTATAGCACACTATTCAGTGTAATACATATGACGACATTATCGTATAGCACACTATTCAGTGTAATACATATAACGACATTATCGTATAGCACACTATTCAGTGTAATACCTATGACGACATTATCGTCTAGCACACTATTCAGTTTAATACCTATAACGACATTATCGTATAGCACACTATTCAGTGTAATACATATGACGACATTATCGTATAGCACACTATTCAGTGTAATACATATGACGACATTATCGTATAGCACACTATTCAGTGTAATACATATGACGACATTATCGTATAGCACACTATTCAGTGTAATACATATGACGACATTATCGTATAGCACACTATTCAGTTTAATACCTATAACAACATTATCGTATAGCACACTATTCAGTTTAATACCTATAACGACATTATCATACATATGACGACATTATCGTATAGCACACTATTCAGTTTAATACCTATAACGACATTATCGTATAGCACACTATTCAGTTTAATACCTATAACGACATTATCATACATATGACGACATTATCGTATAGCACACTATTCAGTTTAATACCTATAACGACATTATCGTATAGCACACTATTCAGTTTAATACCTATAACGACATTATCATACATATGACGACATTATCGTATAGCACACTATTCAGTTTAATACCTATAACGACATTATCGTATAGCACACTATTCAGTTTAATACCTATAACGACATTATCATACATATGACGACATTATCGTATAGCACACTATTCAGTTCAATACCTATAACGACATTATCGTATAGCACACTATTCAGTTTAATACCTATAATGACATTATCATACATATAACGACATTATCGTATAGCACACTATTCAGTTTAATACCTATAACGACATTATCATACATATGACGACATTATCGTATAGCACACTATTCAGTTTAATACCTATAACGACATTATCATACATATGACGACATTATCGTATAGCACACTATTCAGTTTAATACCTATAACGACATTATCGTATAGCACACTATTCAGTTTAATACCTATAACGACATTATCGTATAGCACACTATTCAGTGTAATACATATGACGACATTATCGTATAGCACACTATTCAGTGTAATGCATATGACGACATTATCGTATAGCACACTACTCAGTGTACTGTTACTGCACACTATTTAGTGTAATACCTCTGTAGACTTTATTGTGTGCCGCACTATTCAGTGTGATGTTTCAAACTACATATATCACATTATTGTAGCTACTTGCACGACTTAGTTTCAGGTGTATATCGTGAGAACGATCTAGCATCAAGTTCGTGTTACTAGCGGGAATTGCTGCATCCGAGATGGATTGTCAGCCAACAGACCGGTTGTGAGGAATTCAAGAGGCCGCGGGCCGGACATCCATGACCGTGACACGCCGTCATAACAAGATAAGAATTACATTCTTCTCGTGTTTACGAATCAACACACTAGTGTCCATGTAATGTTATCACCATGAAACTTTCTCGCGACCTCTCAAACCTAGTAACTTACTGTGACGGCAAAACCAAATTCGCAATTTGTACATAACCAAATAAAAAATTACGTCTATTCGTTTCAAAATCACAAACAACTTTAAATTAAGTATCTATAAGGAATTACAGTGCTGCCAACATAAACCAGATAGATCTGTGCATGGGCGAGTAGTTCTGTCACACAAAATAAATAGGGATGGCAACGATATATCAATATATCGGAAATATCGATATTTTGGTCCGATATCATATCATTAAATACTGTAGTTATTCCCTCTCCCCAAAATCATCACAATAAAAAAAAAACATTAGAATATTTTCATTTAACCCCATAGACCAATTTTTTTTTCGTGCAGATAAATGTATTTAATTGTTACATTCAGTAAGCTATTCTAAATAGCGACAGCAAAACTTGAGTGCATTTTTGGTCATGATATAAAAGTTAGTCATTACCAAAAAATACAGATAAATCATTTACAATTCTATATATTGGTTACCCGATATATCGATAATTTTCTTACGATATTATCGTTAGATTGATATTTGGTTTTCGATACATCGATATGTTGAAAATATTTGCCATCCCTATTTACAAATAATGAAATAAAAGTTTACTGCAATAAATCAAGACATTATTATATTTTTACAATTAAAATAGAAGGAAATTTAAAGTTAAGGGAATATATTTTAATGTGCACATAACAATAAAATTAATGAAAATAAACGAACGGTGTGTATAATAAACATATCTACAAATACGACTGTAAAAACATTAATTAGGAAGGAATAACTTCACATTACAACGATACTCAAATTTTGAAACGTGCATTTCATTTAAATGATCATAGAACCTATATTAACATAACACAGTCAAAAATGTACGAAGAACCAAAAGTGTACTCTAGTCACCTTGCGAAGAACTCTTGTGATTTTTAAAGTTAGTTTCACCGTCATTATTGGTTCAATTTGGAATTTATAGTTTTCAATAAAACAAAACTCCGGTCAACATACTTATTTTCCAAAAACTTAACCATTGAGCAGCAAAGGAGAATCTTTGAGTTAAATTACTCTACTCTTAATCACAACATATTTTAAAAGACGAAACGCTCATTTTAAATTTCATAAATGCGGTCCTGTGCAAACTTTTTTAGAACATTAACTTTACACAAAACGTTTACAGATGATTAAAAAAAATAATTTGTAGCCGCTTAAGATCACTGTTGTTTAAGAAATGTGATCTTTTACGTACCACTTTGATCTCAAAACAAAGAATCAAAAGCAACAATATCTTGAAGAAACTATGTAACCTATATTGTTGTAATTAAATTTGTCAAACCTGTTAATTTGTTATCAACAGTTCCTTGAATGTGCGAAAAAAAGGAGAAATTGACAATAAGGAACTCTTAAGTAGTATATTGGAATCCAGAAATTATGTATATTTGTTCTTGTTTTGTTCTTACATTTCTTATAATATTGTTTATATTCTTGTTACTGTTCATATTCTTTATAATATCAAAGCTGCGAGCAAAGTTCGCCTAGGTGTGTGAAGCATTGCAAGTGTAGTCTATATTAATAAACTTTACTAAAATACAATATTTGACAGAGAAACAGCAGGTAGGACATTTGTAAAATGTTATCAAACAGCCTGCTCGTGTTCTGTGTGTGATAGCCCGTGTCAGTAATGAACGTCCTGTCGCCCACACCTTGTCAGTACCGACAAGTCCCGGTGAGGCAACGACGTTGTTTTAATCGCTCTAGCACATACTGCGAGGAAAGTAATCCCTAAAATACGTGAAGCCGTTTTTAGTTTCACCTCTCTAGATACTCTAGCTTAAACTGCGAACAAAGTAATCCCTAAAATACGTGAAGCAGTTTTCAGTTTCACCACTCTAGATATTCTAGCAACACACACTGCGAGCAAAGTAATCCCTAAAATACGTGAAGCAGTTTTCAGTTTCACCACTATAGATACTCTAGCAACACACACTGCGAGCAAAGTAATCCCTAAAATACGTGAAGCAGTTTTCAGTTTCACCACTCTAGATACTCTAGCAGCACACACTGCAAGCAAAATAATCCTTAAAATACGTGAAGCAGTTTACAGTTTCACCACTCTAGATACTCTAGCAGCACACACTGCGAGCAAAATAATCCTTAAAATACGTGAAGCAGTTTTCAGTTTTACCACTCTAGATACTCTAGCACACACTGCGAGCAAAGTAATCCCTAAAATATGTGAAGCAGTTTTCAGTTTCACCACTCTAGATACTCTAGCAGCACACACTGCGAGCAAAATAATCCTTAAAATACGTGAAGCAGTTTTCAGTTTCACCACTCTAGATACTCTAGCAGCACACACTGCGAGCAAAATAATCCTTAAAATACGTGAAGCAGTTTTCAGTTTCACCACTCTAGATACTCTAGCAGCACACACTGCGAGCAAAGTAATCCCTAAAATATGTGAAGCAGTTTTCAGTTTCACCACTCTAGATACTCTAGCAGCACACACTGCAAGCAAAATAATCCTTGAAATACGTGAAGCAGTTTTCAGTTTCACCACTCTAGATGCTCTAGCAACACACTGCGAGCAAAGTAATCCCTAAAATATGTGAAGCAGTTTTCAGTTTCACCACTCTAGATACTCTAGCAGCACACACTGCGAGCAAAGTAATCCTTAAAATACGTGAAGCAGTTTTCAGTTTCACCACTCTAGATGCTCTAGCAACACACACTGCGAGCAAAGTAATTCTTAAAATACGTGAAGCAGTTTTTAGTTTCACCTCTCTAGATACTCTAGCACAAACTGCGAGCAAAGTAATCCCTAAAAAATGTGAAGCAGTTTTTAGTTTCAACACTCTAGATACTCTAGCAGCACACACTGCGAGCAAAGTAATCCTTAAAATACGTGAAACAGTTTTCAGTTTCACAACTCTAAATACTCTAGAACACACTGCGAGCAAAGTAATCCCTAAAATATGTGAAGCCGTTTTTAGTTTCACAACTCTAAATACTCTAGCAACACACACTGCGAGCAAAGTAATACTTAAAATACGTGAAGCCGTTTTTAGTTTCACCTCTCTAGATACTCTTAACAACACACACTGCGAGCAAAGTAATACTTAAAATACGTGAAGTCGTTTTTAGTTTCACCTCTCTAGATACTCTTAACAGCACACACCGCGAGCAAAGTAATACTTAAAATACGTGAAGCCGTTTTTAGTTTCACCTTTCTAGATACTCTTAACAGCACACACCGCGAGCAAAGTAATACTTAAAATACGTGAAGCCGTTTTTAGTTTCACCTCTCTAGATACTCTTAACAGCACACACCGCGAGCAAAGTAATACTTAAAATACGGGAAGCCGTTTTTAGTTTCACCTTTCTAGATACTCTTAACAGCACACACCGCGAGCAAAGTAATACTTAAAATACGTGAAGCCGTTTTTAGTTTCACCTTTCTAGATACTCTTAACAGCACACACCGCGAGCAAAGTAATACTTAAAATACGTGAAGCCGTTTTTAGTTTCACCTCTCTAGATACTCTTAACAGCACACACCGCGAGCAAAGTAATACTTAAAATACGTGAAGCCGTTTTTAATTTCACAACTCCTCCCTTATTTCTTCATCAATTTTAACGATTCATGAGTAAAAAATATACATGTAATGTATTTTACAATACATAAGTTTATACAAGGTGACACGAGCGGAGCGACTTACGAAGTTGGCACGCGAGCATGCAGCCTAGTTTGTACTGTGTTCGTGATCAAACATGCAAACTAGATATATACCTTGATACTATCTGAGGGCGTTCAATAGGTTTTGTATCTGTTTAGATTCTATAAGCAACAGGAAAGGATTGGTACACACTCAGGACTTTCATACAAACGCCCAGGGGTGATTAAATCTAAGGTTGAATCGGCACTAGTGGCGCAGTGCTGTAATCTAGCTACTTGGGGATGGTTGTAGTGGTTGTAGACGATATGTTCTATACTAGGTCCTCTTAATACTGACAGGGCGTCCGCTCACTGGTTGCCGTCGACACTGATGTTACTAAAGAAGTCTGGGGTTTCCATGTTGGATGAT